>JAOWBB010010821.1:0-74648 GCA_028565995.1 Ricinus marginatus
CCGTTCCTTTTTCTCTTCTTTCCTTTCCGTTTAAATCGGAAGATTCGGCCTTAAAGAGCTTCGGGATGCTGCGAATTATCAAAGTAAATCTGGAGGAGGGAAGCTTAAAAGCACTCCACGGCTGAGCGCGGGCGTATATTAATTATTGCTGGAATTTTCGATTCCGCAAGAGCAAGATAAATAAGGACCCTCGCAGATTAAAGGCTCAGTCAAAGGAATTACCCGGCTTAATAACGGTCCGGGGACGCCCGGAACCTCCGCGATGCCCGGCAAGGCACGCGGGACAGCGGAGGCCGCACCGACATCCCGGAGGGCGGCGGGCGCTCGACGGCCCTCGCGCGAATCGCACGCGCTCTGAGCCTGGAGGAGGGCTTCGAAGCTGCGCGTTTTTCGGGGCCTTGGAGAACTTTTCCTTCCGGTGCCTCCGTCGTTTCCAAAACAAGTTTTCCATCTTGAAAACATTTTTAATTAAATTACTCCCGGAGGAGCCGAGGAAAAAAAAAAATATTTATTTGCTCGGGCCCGTGATATTTTCCTTTCCCTTTTTTTATTTTCCCGATTTATTTTCACTGGTTTCGGTTCCCCCGCGAGACCTTTGCCTTCATCCGCGGCGGTTCTTCGGTTCCTCGCCGCGTGAATTGTTACTGGTCCTTCGCTCCGATTGCGATTCCACAAAAAGCCAAGTTAACCGCGGCTGTTCAGCAGAGAAAACTTAAAAGGATTTGAACTTGTGTTGTAAAACAAGTTTTTCGAATGAGGTTAATCGATTCCATTCGCGAGAGGGAAAATTTTTTTTTTTTTTTTTGAAACATTCCCGGATCGCCGAAAAGTCACGATCGGCGAAATTAAGGTATTATTCGATCGTGAACCTTAACCGCCGCGCCAGGTCTTTAGGTTTCCTTTGGTTTTCCAATTCTGGGGGCGGAAAAAAAAAAAATAAATAAAAATCCAAATCGTTCCAAAAGCTGGGAGTTGTCCTCATCGGCGAAAATTGCCGAGAGCCCGTATTTCTTTCGCTTTTTTTCTTGCTCCGCTTGTTCGAACGCCATTTTCTTAATGAAACTACTTTTCGCCGGGAATAACTTCAGTTTCTCTCGCTGTTTTGAAAATGATAAATGAGTCTCAATTGTGCTTTTCCGAAACTTCCCTTTTGCCCCCTGCAGAAGCAATTTCACTTATGTTTATAATTTTTCGCAATTGGCTCTTTCGACCTGTTTCCGCGGGTGAGAACGTATCCGCATCCCGCCTCGGCAACGTGCCTTTAAAATGGTCTCCGAAGATGCGGGGCTCAGAATGTGAGGATGTACATTTACTTGTGCGGATCCTTTTTTTTTTTTTTTTTTTTATCCGCTCCGAGATATTTATCCGAGATTTAACGACTTTCGGATTTAACTCTCCCCAGAAGTAAAATAGATGTAAAACTTTCTTAATAAATACGTGAATAACGCCTTGAATATATTTTTTATCGTTGCATAAGCTTTCTCCGCATAGCAGAAATCCAAGCAAGCTTTCTTCCACTTTCGCGGGATGCGATTGCCATTAAGTAAAATTTCCCATAGCGTAACTCTAAAAGCGGAAATCATTCCGCCATTTAATTTTGCCTTTTATTACATACAAGCGGGTATCAATTAGGTATTTTGAAACAAATTATTTATCCTTTGATCTCGCTTTTCGCCCTGCTTCTTCGGGAGCCTTCTTTCGGAAAACATTTTCCTGTTTTTGAAACCGCTTCATTTTACCGGTTTATCTCCTCAACCTTTCCTGCGAGTTGCAACGGCGAAAATGAATTTTCACTTTTGGAATCGTTCGATTTCCCTTCAGTTTCATCCCTTTTCCACGATTTTACAATGGAGGTTGCGCTCCAATCTCGTATTTATTCCCTCCCATCCTTTCACGTGATTTTCCGAACGATTTATCTTCCTTTATACAATTCTGCTCTTAGTCGAGGGCGATCTTTTTCGGCGACAGCAATTCATTTACTTTTTTCCCTCTGTTTTCAGCATTTCCGTACCCGACGCCGGCCAGCGCTCAAGGGTTTACCATATTTCCGAGGCAACCGCATTACTTACTTTATTGGTTTCCTCCGCATTAACGGGCAATTCAATCCGAATCAAAGCCACAGCTGAGAAGAGAGCGAGATATATTTAAATTTTTTATATAAGTAGTACCGAAATGTATGAAACGCTCTTTTAACTTCGCATAACGCTTTACGATTTTAATCGGTTATAAAAAAAGGTTGAACCGTACAAATATTGATTATAAAGTCCCTGGAGAATCCCTTGAAAGCGATTTCTGTATTTCGACTGAACTTTATTGGCTTATCGTAGGTGTTAAGAAATGGAAAGTATTGACAGAAAATGGATATTTGCTTTCAGCTGCTAATGCCAAAGAAGCAGATCTGCGAGCGAGTTGAATACTAAATAAGACACCTAATAAAAGCGGCGGATTATTCAGAGTTTCATCGGTGAATTCGATATCTTAAATTTTCTGATTGGCGCATCAGAGATTTTTCCGGATGTTGGAAAGTGGGGAAAATAAATTTTATCCAAATTCAAATTCTCCTGAAACTTCCGCTTTCGGTACCCACTGACAGATATTGTTCGATGCGAATACAGGAGTGAACGAAAAGTTAAGTTTCCTTCTTAACTCCCTTTTGAGTGAGAATTGAGATTTGTCCGTTCGAGCGAATGCGGATAAATTGACTAGATAATTTCTACGGCCCCGCGCATTTCACGGTGATGTATCTTATTAATGGCTCTTTTTAAGAGCGGTCTCCATGATTTTCCAGCCCGAAAACCTGTTTAATCTTGCATTTTCCCCGATTTTTTAAATGTGAAGTGAAATTTTCGGCGAAAAAATTTCCTTGAAAATTTATGAAGTTTTCCACGGTTATTTTTCATTCTTCTCCACGTTATAATCCTCTTTATTTCCGCATTTTAAATGATTAATTGATAAATATGCATCGATGAAAAATTACACGTAAGATTCATTTTTCGAACTCTTAGCAGTTTTCTCTGGGATTCATATTCATATTTGTATCTCGTCACTTTTAAAATATATTTTTCTTTTTCAGATCTGTCTCACACTAAAACGAAGCAACTATTAAAGAGTAAGTATTACATTATTTTCTCCGTATCACTACATGGTAGGGGGTGCACTTGGTCAATTTATCTCGAAATGTTTTCCTAAGTTTTTCCTCAAACAATTTGGCGTCGCACTTCGTTCTTTTTCTATCGCTTTTTAAATTCGTTTCAAAACTTTTACAAAAAAAATAAAAACAAAATCAAATTTTTCACGTCAGGAGCGACTTTGCATCGGGTGAAGCCTTCTACAGAAAGGTACAGCCAAAATTCGAGCCGCAAAATTGTTCCGTGTGGAGGAAAAAGCTTGCGTGGTGAAATCCTCGAAGGAAACAAGAGTGAAATGAAATTTTAAAGACATTATATCCCACTTTCTTCCCTTGGAGAGCTACAGAGATTTTATACAGATTTCGGATCACTTAAAGCAAACTTCCAGATTTTTAATTCAATAGACATCACAATTTGATGGTTTTGCGCACCTCTTTTCCCGGCTGCCTCACACCAACATTAAATGAGGTAACCTGCGTGCCCTGTGCTGCGGGCATCTCATTGGGGAAACTCTTAAAATGAAGAAGTCTGAAGTTATTCTGATGAATCAGAGCTCAAAATAGCAGTAGCTATCCCGACGTGACATATACTAAACGGAGGATTAAGTCATTAATCACCTATTCGTAACTGGCTTGTAAATAATCTTGTCAAAACGTGGCGCATTATCAAGTGTTGGACGCAAAAGTGCTGAATGATAGATTCAAATTCTCATAAAATTCGCACATGAAATTTTAACGTTTTCCTTCCTTCGCTTTTGCCTACATCCTTGGTTTGGGAACGAAAAGTAAAAAGCAAAGAAATTTAATAAAAATAAAAAATTCAGTTCATTGATGATTCAACAGTGGAGAATTATTTTATTCTAAGGGAACATTTAGGAAAGTAAATCGTAATCATGCAGCATCCGATCTTTATTTATATACGAAAGCGACAATTAATATATTTTAAATTGCGCCAAATCTGCTTTTCATCCGTTTTAATACATGTTTTTTTGCGGCACATAAACGACGAGCTTTGCTTTTTATGTTTGCTCTAAAAGATAAGCTCAATCATGATATTTTTTTTCTCTTTACGTAATTATTTCTCGTTGGAACAAAATTAAAAGTTTGAATTTACATTTAAATCAGAAACATTCGAGGTAGTTATTTCTCATTCGAAAATCTTTGTATTTGCGCCGTTTCAAACTTCCACCGAAGCAAGCAGGTCGCGCAGAAGCGTTTGGCATAAGATCGCGCTTAAAAAAAGGGCGCCTCAGAGCATTTTCATCCCTCCGTCCCGCCGACTAACTGCCTGGCCAGAAGCTTTCCTCCTTCATGTCATCCAAATCCCGATCGCACGAAAAGCTTTTCCAAAGGAAAGGATACCTGGCTGAGGGAAGCCGGCAGAGCGATTGCAGATTAGCTGCAATGAACGGAAAGCTTGAAAGTTTCAAAGGTGACGGCGGGATTCGAGCAGACGCACGCTATAAGTTTGACATCGGGTTCGCAGTACGTCCAGAATTTTCCAATTCGGCATCAATTTGAGAGGCGAAAATTCAAGAAAAGAGATTAAAATAAAAGAAAAGGAATCCAACCTCATTCGCCAGATTGGAGGAATCTCCGGGAGAATATTCCGGGTGGAGGTTAACTTGATGTATTTATGGCAATAATTTACAAGATTCGGTTCACCGGGAAAATTTATGTTCCTCTACGAGTGCGATGCCTGGGAAATCGATAGCATCATTAAATCTTCAACTGTAAAACTGAAAGACAATAACGTTTAGGGGAAAAGAAAAGAAATCTCGGCTCCCCCGGGCGATGGGAAAAAATTATGCATTACATTTAACATTAAAATTATACGTTAGTTTTAAATTTTCGAAAGTTCAAGAAGAAAAAACGCTAAGTTTTTTACCTTGTTGAGACAACATTGCGCAGGGGGAATAAAATAAAAGCTATGAATTTAAATGCAAACTGGAAAACTATGCAAATCGCTTGCTCAGTTTCACTGGAAAAAAAAAAAAAATAATTTGTCCCATCAAGTTAATCTTCTCGTCCAATGGATCACGCTCTATAAAATTTAGTGGATTGCAAAAGAGCGGGACAGAAAATAAGTAAAAACGTGTTATTTCAACCCGCTACCTCCTCAACCGAAATTTCAGCAATGAAAACCGTAAGTTTTAAAAATTTTCAGTTTGCTTCCGAGACAGATCCAACTCGCTCAGGGAAACTCATCGACCGGGGGCGTCGCTTCCCTCCCGGTCCTGCCAATCCCCCGGGTTCCAAAATCCTGCGGACGAAGTCCCCCTTCCCAGAGGCAGGAGATGGAAAACCGAAACAAACTTCGCCTCGCAATCAAGTGACCGGAGCCCTGCATGTAACTCACGGGCAAATTTGACGTCGCGCTTGCGGCTCCGCGATCCACCGGAGGGAATCGCAGTGGAAAATCTTATTTTTTTAATTTTCCTTTCCTGCACCGGAAGCGATGGGCGGAAAAGCGAGGAAAATTCAGTTTCGGTACGGAGCTGCGTCGGGCAAACGCAACAAAGAGATTTGCGCCTGTTTCGGTCGAAAGCTCGGCCTTTTTATGTCGCTCACGATGAACCCCGAGATGCTGCAATTAGATTTATGAGTTTAATTTTCAAAGGGAAAAAGGTTTATCGTTTAAATATCATTGTGGTTTTCCGTCCGAAATTGAATGTTTGGGACTTGTTTTATTTTATTTTTTTTTTTTCCTCCGCACCCGGAAAACCCGAATTTCGCATTCAGGTTTGTCAAGTCGCTCATCTCTTTCCCCGCACAAAAAACCACAGGTTGAGGATTTTTATTTTCTTCCTTCGATCTCCCGGGAGTCAAGCTCCACGACCTGCCTCCTCGAAGGGGCGGCGCACGTCGTCTCGACGCTTCATCTTCTGCTGCATCACCGCGGGAACGTCAAATTTCATCGCTGGCGAAACCTTCAATTTTCAACCAGTGTCGGATTTGCCTTTTTTCCACTTGTTCCCGTTGCTCTTGGAAAACTCGACCGACCTCTTCCGTCCCCGGCAAATGAATAATTTCCGACTTTTCCGCTGCAGTTCGACTTTCTTTTAATGGAAATCGACCGTCGTGAGATTGCCCTTGCCGGTAACGTCGTCGGCGGATATGTGAAATTGTCGTACGCGACGCTTTTTTTTTTTTTTTTTCTTTTGTACCTGCCTCCACCCGGGGGGGAAAGGGCACCTTAATACGCCGGTGCGTTTTGTCGGATCGCCGAACTTCCCCAAAGTTGGAAAATCGATAAAACTTTTGCCGCGGAACTTTAGGCAAATTGCTTTAACATTCGAATATAGAAGAAAGGTCAAGCTTTTTGTTTCTGTTTAATATGATCGATCGCCGATACCAAAAATAACCCTCTAACCCTGCACTTTATCGAAATCATTAAATCACAATATTATTTTTCTTGCGTTTGCACCGATATTCCCATCGGTCCGCCGTGCTTCGGGGGCAACCCAAATATCCATGATGTTAAATTAACATTTTCGCCCGTTCGTTTTCCTTTTTCCCTCTCCGAAGCCCCTGTCTCCCGGTTCTTATACTTCTTCCTCTTTTTCGAAGTCCTCCCTTTTTTTTTTCTTTAAATACATGAAATAATCAAATGCTGTCGAGTCGCGAGTGCGAGTGACAGCCGAAAATAATGAAAAAGTCGCATCCGGCTCCAGAACCCGTCATAAAGAAAGGATCCCACGCGAGGAGGACGCGATTAAAGGCCGGATTCAAACCAAAAACTGGTTCGCTTTTCCAGAACGTGGAACAAGAATCCAGTATGCGGGAGAAACATCGAGAGCGGAAAATTCCCGCGGGAACCTAAAGAAACTTCTTTTTTTTCCTTTTTTTTTGCGTTAAATCATCATTTCAGTTTCCGTTTTCGAATCGGAAAAAGGAACCTCGATAAGTGTGGGTCGGAAACGCGACTAAAAGATTTCTACCACGTTCCCTTCATTAGATTCCAGGCAACCGACTTCGTCTGCCGCAAAATAACATTAAATTTTCCGAGTTTAAATATTACCTCAGAAATTTGTCACGGGAACGTCTAGAAACTTCAGAATGATCTCATTCTGGCGGGGTAATCCACTTGAACGATCTGCCAAGGAGAATCTTAACAACTGCGATCGGTCGTACGTTGGGGGCAAATTCGCGTGGAAAAAAGGGAAATTTTGAAAGACGGCGGTCAGCTAAGCAAGCGTTCGATCGAGCCGTTCGCGCCGAAGATCGAGGTACGAGATGGTTTAAGGTAAAAGCGAGGCCCGGCGTTTTTCTCGCTCCCGTCCGCGGAGCCGACGAATTTGAGATGTTGCTGACTTTTGCCGAAAATGTATTGACAAAATGAAATGTTGCCTGCCTTCGAGTGGTGTTTGCCGTTCGCAGAAGTTTACCTTCAGCACTTGAGTTCGTTCGCCGACTTCCCGAATCTCTTTCACGCTGCGGCTTTCGGGGACTTTCGTTAAATGGAATCGCTTCGAAAGGTTCCATCGGAGTCCGGGGAGACGAGGACGGGGGCAAAAGAAGGATTTTCGGATAAATTTTCCTCGCCCATTTATCTGTCGGTGGCCGCAACTGAAGTTTTCGCGACGCGAAAAAAAAAAAAAAATTCTTTCTGCCTTTCCGAGCAAAGCTCATCCGGGTGGGTTGCGCTCTCATCGGATGAGACAAAGAAATGGAAAGAGAAGGGAGAAGAGGAAAACGCGGGGAAATTTAGCCTTTAACCGTTCGACAGCAAATTCCTCAGCATTCGGCGGCGTTATTGCGGCACTCGAGGATCTGCTCCTTCGATTTTTCACATTTTGAATCCCCTCACGGCCGTCCTAAATGTACGCTTCGATCAGGTCCGAATCGCTGTACGGCAAAAAAAAAAAAAGAAAAAGAAAAAAAAATGCCATCCTTCGAATTTTTCCCGACGACAGCGGTTCCGCATTCGGAATGCACAAGTGCTCGACCGAATCGAATCCGCCCTCCCCCGGAAACATAATCGAAGCCGTTAGCATTAAATCGGAAAATTGGAAAAATAAACTTCGGAGGAAATTATGAAAATTCCGCGCTGCCGCTCGATAACGATGCAAAATCAAAGGGACCACATGAAAATTTAAAGCTGACATTTTGGCATCGCCCTATTTTTATCGAACAATTTGCCGAAATCATCCTGCCCGATATCCGCATGAAGTTCCCGTTCGTCAGCGAAAAAGGAAAAAAAAAATGGAAAAAGCAATTTCCCTCGCTTGAATATCAAAAATTTTGTTAATTTCCCAATTTTTTTAAATAGTTTTTTTTTCTTTTTTCCTTCTGAACGAGAAGGGAGAAAGCTGAGAATCAGCTAAAACATTTTTCACATAAATTGAGCATCCTTAATAAAAGAAAAATTTCAGTAAAACGCGGCGGAAAATGTACATCTGAAACCTCTTTATTAAAGCAAATTTTCATTTTTCCGCCGGATGCTACGGTCGGAAACTGTCACAACTTTGTGCGACATTTAAAAATATCATTTTTAAGTGACGGTCCCGGCCGCGCTTTAATTTCGCGTAAGCCTTCCGGGTGTCACTCGTTCGGGCTACCTGCGGTACAGCGCAGTTTTCCCCTTGCATCCGCACCACTTTTATACGAAGAGAGACTTCGCCCGGGGAAATTCTGCGACATGCTTTCATTTCCCGACAGCGAGGCGCGGCCTCCGTTTTGAGGTGGGAAAGCGCCGGGAAAAGCGTCCTGCACCGACGGGGGAAGCGCTCCGGGGGCGTCGGGGGCTCGCCCTTCGATTTCTGCTCGGAAACGAATCAAAAAAATTTAACCCATCTCTCGGCCCATCCGGGGCAAACGAATCGCCGCGGAATCCCTTCCGAGGCGGGAATCGAAGCGAAATTTTTAAATTTAAATTTTTTTTTACCTTTTTTTAAATTTCGCGAGGAGCTCGAAAACCGACAGGCGGAGCGGTGGAAAAGCGCCGGGGAGAGATGCATGGGAATCGAAATCAGTTTTTTTTTTTTCTTTTAAATTCCGGGTTAAGGCGAAAATTCGGGAAAAGTTTCTCTCAGCCTTTTTCCCATTCCAGTTTAAGGAGAGTAAAAGCCGGAGGAGGAAATGCCGGGCCGTAAACCTTCTTCCTCAGTTTCCTCCGGTTCCGCTTCTAAAAAATTACACGTCAACGTTATGACACTTCCCGCGGGACGAGCCTCTTGCCCGCTGCACGTATCTCTCTTTTACCTCCACATGTTTAATGCCGGTCGCTTAAGCAAATATGAAGTAATCATTGTAAATATATGAACCGATGATTTTTCGAAAGCGCTGCAGATCCGTTTTCTGTTCCCTTGATGTATTTAATGATTTCGGTTATTTGATCCTGAAACATTAAATGAAGATCGATTAAATTTGTCTCTCTCTCAAACGAACTTGATACATTCAAAATCCTTAACGCCAACTGATCTTTATCAGAATAAACCAACGCCAATAAATAATTTAGGCATTTTTTTGGAATCAAAAATATAATCACATATATATATATATTTTTTTTTATTGCAAAAATCATTTAATTTAAATTTCAAATTAAAAATTAATACCTGCGTTTCAGGTTTCGGAGGATTCGATGTTTAGCGCCCGTTTTCCAACGTTTATCTGTCGTCGTCGAGAACGTTGAAATACTTGCGGCACATAAGACACCGTAGAAGTTTTTCATGCGAACTGAGACGTTCGGGTGGAAGCGTTTGGTTTGACACTTTCAAAATTTTGCACCTTTCGAGTGGGTTTTTTTTTTCCGAAATGAACGCATTGACGCTTTGTGCTCCGCTTTATAAGGAGGATAACGCAGGATGGGACAATCCCGACGAACGTGTCCTCAGAGTTGAGGTCTCTCTTCCCTCCCCGTGCATCCAATCTCAGTTTATACGGCATAAATTAATAACTTAATTACACACTCTTTACTTTAGCAATTTCGGACGCTGAACGAAAGGCTTCGGGTTGCGGTACCTCCTCCGTTTCGCTTTTCCTATTTCAACCGTTATGGGAATGAAGCCCCGGAGATTGAATCTGCGTCCCTTCCACTGCGGTTTTTCCTCCAGATCCCAATATAAAATGTGAAACAGCTCGGCGGGGAAATTTATGAAGAAAAGCGGCAATGCGGCTCGTGCAAAATTTGAAATGCAGGTAATGAAGTGAATGAATTTTGCAACAAGTAATTTCACATTCAAAATCCGAAATTTCCCCGCGAATTTTTGCTCGCGGGAAATTTTCCTCCCCGTGGAAAATTCTCATTTTCCCCAGTTCCTTAGCGTTCCCCCTACACAATTCTTTCACCGCGTGATATTGAATTCGGAAAAGGGAAAATTCTTTCGCCTTAAATCAATCCGTTTTGGAGTTAAGAATCGAAATCTGGTGAACGCCGAACGTTGTGGACCCCAATCGGAATTTTATAAAATCGAACCTCTTTGCCTTTTACCCATTTTTTTTTTTTTTTTTTTTACGAGGCGAACATGGGCTGCCCTTTGCCGACCTGAAGCGCCGACGTTCTTCCAATCAGCGATCGCTTTCGTTTGCGATGATCTCGGCGTTTAGACCCCGAACGCCGTTCCCCGCCTGCTTCTGTCCGTCCGTCCAGAAGCCTTTTGTGGCCGCGAAATCGATTTGATTCCTTCGCCGGATGATTAAACAATTCGAAAACGAAAATTCCATTTCTGACGTCCCGCTCCAAAAATTACAAGTCCAAGGCGAATTTACCCTTTTGCGTTTCGAAAAATTCCAGCGCGCAGTTTCCCGAAAAAAAAAAAAAATAATAAAATCCCTTAAAACTCAAATATGCCGACTCCATTCGAATATCCTTCCCGGTTTGTTAGTCTTTGAGATTTTGAATGATCTCGGTAATATTCGAAGTCTCGGAGGCGAATAAGCTTCGGTTCGGATTTGCCTTTTGGAAATAGCTGCTGATTTCCCGTTTCCCGGCCCCAGATCAGTTCAGGTAGTCGCAGATCGATCTTCCAACGGGAGAATTCCCAACAAACCGCGCCTTGTCCGGTTTCCCGGTGCGTTGGCTTCACGGTTGGATCGCGGGATCGAGATCGGCAACGAGGGCGCGGGATGTCGGCGATCTTTAGATCTTTTGTCGATCCTGCAAAGCTCTGGCCGGTAACTTCGGTTTCTTTTGGCGGAACAATTCCTGAGTTTACGCCTAAGCTCGCGGGAAAAAGATTTTTCCGTATGCGTCATCATTTTTTGACATTTCCCTAATGCTTGATGCCGAAACTGTGAAGATGCACGGAATGTGTATTAAGAAGTTTAATTCTCCAGTTTCTTAGGTGTCAGATTTAGTGCCGTGCGAGGTCTGCCGCGTCGAAACTTGTGCAACTCCCTATTTTCCCTTTGTTCCAGTTTCCAGATGGAATGTTCCGTTTCGGTTAATTTTGGATAAAAGACAACCATTGCAGTTGGTTAACAACAACAAGGGAAGACGCACCTGATTTACTTTTCTTCTTGATCGTTGAAAATTTTGTTCAAAATGTGTGAGAATCCGACGCGTGCCAAGCCGGTCTGCTAGACTTTCAACAGGACGTGACAACTGAGGAATGATCTCAGATGAAGGGGAAAAATTTTAGGTTACAAAGATGTATTTGGAAATATATCGATAACAGGGAAGAGAATCAGAGACACGTATGCAAGTTAGGTGAGACACGAAGTGGGCAGGTACTCTAAATTTTACTGATGAAGAGTTTACTTTCCGCACGTAATGAAGAGAACAGAGCCGTAAAATTAATCGAACAATGGAAAGATGGGAATTGCATTTGTCGCGGATTAAAACTGTGTTAGGAGGCCGAATGTCGGGGGAAATTTGTGAGAAAAGGATGGTGGAATACATGCGTGCATCAGTTCAAGGAGCCGATTGATTTAGACGTGATACTTCGAAAGGAAAAAGCTCTTACGGAAAAATCGCGAGATGCAGCATTATCTGAACTGACGAAAAAAAAAGTCGTAAAGCCTTGCTTTATGTCCTCGTGCGAAGAGCACCTCTCTGCAGGCCCGAAGCATCTCAGAGAGCAAACGCGACATACATAAAAAGAAGCTGACCTCAGGCAAAGATCTTATTATCAATATACCGGCACCAACGAACATAATCGGCAGAAAGCTTTTGATTCCATGCAGTTGCCGGGGTTAACAACCAGCTTATTCTTAGAGGAATCACATTTTGGATTCCGTTCCGGACGCCGCCTTCTTTCCATCATGCAGGTCCACCGTCTCGGGATAAAGCAAAATGAAGTTACTTCCCAATTAAGACGCCCAAGACGCCCGTTCACCCTCGCTGCACGTACTTCCTCCCCATCGTCACCTTTTTCTTTCGCTACGGCCGAAAGAGAACTTCCATTATTTGTGATGTAAAACTTTTGGCGCTCACAAAAAGTCAAAAAGTCCGCAATCAATGCCTCCGCCGGTTCGCACTTTGCAAGTTTTAATTTTTTCGAAATTTATATTGCTCGCAATCCAATCGGCGAGAGGGAAATTTGCGTTTGGGCGATGCTCGCCCTGGGGGCCGCGGGGGCCGGGGCTGTTCGCCCCCCGAAGGAGAAGGTTTGAATCCCCGTTCTGAAATATAATTTTCGAAAACTTTTTCTTTTTTTTTTTTCCTTTCCGAGACGCAAAATCAGGAGACCGGTCAGAGGGTGGCGAATGGACGAAGTCGGAACGGAGAAAAACTTCCGCGGAGGAAATTAAATAAATTGATATTTTTCGTTTCGTCGTTTTCCGCCCTGGCGGAGGGCGAACCTCCGAAGCAGGGCTGAAAATGCGGATTTTGCGGATGAAACTTTTCATCTGGGCCCGAAGACTACGACCGCGGCCCGGCGCAAAATCGGGTTCTCGGGCAGCGAGGAAGCCGCGTCACCCAAATTCCGCAGGTACGCGTGCAGTTCAACACGAACGGACGGGCAGATCCGTCTCGGGTGAACGGTTCGCCGACAGGAAGAGGTACGTTTCATTTGATGAAACGAATGACCCTCGCTGCCGCGTTAACGAGCAAGAAACGCTGTTCGTACCGTTGTACCTGAAGAGATTTTTTTTTTTTTTGAAAAATTTGGTGCGCGACGTTATTTCCACGCAAAAAAAAAAATCATCGGTTAACCAAAATTCTTAATTCCTCAAAGAAATTCGGCCGAATATTGATGAACCTCTGGACAACCGGCAGGTAACGAGTAGCACGGGAAACCCGGGGATCGGCCTTGCCTAACCAACTCAGAAAACGTGCACCAACATAAATGTGTTACTTTGATGCATATATTATGCAGTTACAATAATTCTGTCCCTTTCGAACGTTGAATCTCCGCAGCGAAAAACGTATTTTGACACGGCATTTAATCCGACATAATAGACTGTACATTACGTTTAAAATTAAATCAGTCAATTAATAATAGCGAGCTTCATTCCCCGCTTTATTTGAGCTAATTTGGCGTTTATGTTTTACTTAAAAATGTTTTCGCATTTTAAATCTACGTCATCCGCAGAATACATCATTCTCTCTCGAATTACATAAAAATCATCATGTCTTGGACTTATATCCCTTGCATTATAAAATACTGGGCCGCAACGTGAAGATTTGTTCATTTTATTAAGCTTTCACATTTGTCTTATTAATGTTGAAATCATAATCTAAATAACATCGGGAAATTTCTCGATTTTTCCTTTTTTTTTTTTTTTTTTTTCAAATATTCAAGAGCATCAGCAGATGGCGATGGCAATTAAATTGAATACACCGAAAAGTGTTTGTTTGCCACTTCTTTCCTTTATACAAGAAAATTATTTTTCAATATTTGCTTTACTTCACTGACGATCTTGTCCCTTGTCGAAATCTCTGCTTTTTAACTTATTTTCAATCGAGTGCAAATGTTAAAATTCCACTTTCTTCGTTGCTCAGCTTGGATCTGAACGGAGCATCATCGCCTCGAGTCTCGAACGCGCTTCTGCATCACGTCAGCGAGCAAACAATATAAATTAAAATCGAAACTTTCTTAAATCAAATTAACAAGAAACATGGGACAAAAATCGACGTGGAATGCAGGGGTACGACAAAGTTCCTCACGTGGAATTAGAACATTCTGCGGAGCAAATACCGAACCACGCTGATTGCAATCTTTACGACGGAATCAATATCGAATCCGAAAAATTTCCGCGGGTAAGTCATTGCCTGGCAATGCTCAAATTAAGCGAAACTGATTTTTAATTCCGCAAGCAGATCGGACAAGAGCAAAAAAAAATGACGTGGAAAAATTAATCCTGAAGAGACATATGCTAACGGCGCAGTGATGCGCAACATAAATAATGCACGATATTTAACATGCCGAAGCACAGCGGTGCAGGATTTTTCGTTTTCCGTTCGGGAAATATTCCCCGGGAGGGTATCGCTTAAAATTTGGGCTTCGGCGTCGGAAGCGTTTTTTGATGCTTCGGAAAACTTTCGGAGGCTTCTGGTTCCGCTGAAAACCTCCTTGCCGCCGATGGAAAACGATGGCGAAAGGTGCATTTTCCGTGCGTTTTCCCCGCGCGAGTTGCCCCGATGGAACCCTCCGAAATCCTCCCGAATCCTTTTCTGGCCTCACCCCACGCCCCACAAACGAAATCCTGACCGTTTCGATGCGAAACTTGATAAATTTACACATAAAACTAAGATGAAATATAAATGGGCTCGAGAGCCCTGTTTCCACGATGAAAATTCATAATGTGGAAACCGATTTTAAAAACGATCTTGAAACTTATTTATACGGCACAATTCAGCACCGAAAGTGCACCCTTTGTTACGTTATTTCACAGTGTCAGCGAGGCTCTTAGCGCTGCTTTCCCCGATACATTATCTCCTTTCATGGCACTCCAAACATCTTACAGTTTTTTCTCAAACATTAAAAGTTTCCATTAACTTCAGCAAATCTCCCGCCCGGACTTATTAAACGTAGGCAATCGCTTAAGCCCCCGCATTTCCTTTCCGAGTTACGCATCTCACGGTCCTTCCTCCGTTATTTTCATCGCTGTTGTTACCCCAAAAACTTTTATCGGTGCACCCGGACCTCCGCAGAACCAACAGTTACATAAACGCACGGTCTATCGGCATAGCGCCGCAAACCGATGCGGAGGCTTTAACACGTCATATTATGCTGCAGTTGCTACCCTCGCATCGCATGCGTTTAATCCGTCGCTGAGGCTGCATCATCCCTTGCGAACACGACGATGCTTTCGCTGTATTGTCAATTGGATTCTGAAATCTTTTACCGTTCGGTTTCACGACAGCCGGCCAATGAACAGCCGATCGCGAAGCAGGTTTCTCTGTGGTTCCGTCGTCAAACGGTGAATCCTTTTTGCCTCAGCGTTCGCCGATCATGCGCGAATTTGATTGCCGACTAGGGCTTGATGTGGAAAAATCCCATCATCTTTTGAAAAATTATAAAGGGAAAAAGGAAAAGAGAGCATAATCGCTGTGGGAAAAATTTACTGCAATTGACGCTGCCGTAAAAATCCTCCTTTCCTTCGGTGGGAAGAAGCTCTAATCGAGATTTTCTTCTCGCTTTCAACTTCCAACTTCTGCTCAACTATTTCATTAGTACCTTTTTTTCATAGGTTCAAAATTCCAAAATCGTTAAATGTCGCTGCGGAACATTTTAAGCTTTAAAACGTATTGTTCCGGGTTCGCGAACTCCGTTAATCCACTTTAAGGAGAAGCAAATTTTTTTACCCTTAGATTATCCTTTCAAAATAAAATTTCTTCCTTGCTTTAATGATCAAAACTTTTGCTGAATGTGTCATTTCATCCCAGATAAAGGCAATCCACGTTGCGGAAACACAAATTTTTCGCAGTTTGATAAATGTTTTCGAATTCTGCACATTTCGTGTGCCTTTCACATCCATATGTTGTTCTTCTTGTCATTTTCGCTCCTCGCTCCCCTAAAGGTACAAAACTTACTTATTTTCCCATTGTGCATTGTGGAAAATCACGGTATGCATAACCCTTTCAAATTGTACGCTTTTGAAGCATTATTTAAAGAACGCAGTTTCCTGCGCCGAAGGTCTTAAGCCCTAAAACCCAATTCGTACGAGGGAATAATAGAAATATTATTGTATAAATTAAATAATATAAAGATTTTACCCGCTAAAAATCCAGGAGATTTAGTTTGGAAGCCAACTCTTTATACGTATCGAATCTCAAACTCAGCATAGCACTGCTATCACGTATTTGTGTAGAAATAGCACTTTTTGCTGTATTCCATATGAAAGCTTATGATTCGGGAATAAAATTTTTTTTACGTTCCATGTATCTCAATAATTCCTTTATCGCTTTTTTTTAATTTGTTAAAAGGGCCACAATCGCTGATGGCAAATGAATGGCAAAGATTCATTTTGCCGACGAGTTTGCTTGTAAATATGAAGTTTTTACGACATGAATCAATCTTAGATTAATTAAGCAGCATCGCTCACTTGGTACCTTCGTTTAAATTCAAAAGGGAATTTTTTAAGGAATGGGTTTTCTCGTACGACACGTTATTTATAACAAAATCCACGATTGAATGGTTTGGATTGTTTATTTTTTTACGTCTTTCGCGGTTCTTGTTACAAAGGGAATTGCGTTTTAGAACGCCTCAGTCCCTGAACATCCCGAACTCATTACGCTGCTGAGCCGTACGCATTAAAAATTTTACTTTGCTATGAAGAATTTGAATATCTTCGGGGAGAAATTTTATAATCTCTTTTTATTTTCTCATTTTGCCTTTAAGATTGTGAGGGAACCCTTCGCAAACCCTCGTAACCCTTAATCCTCCCAATCTGAACCTCTTCACTCGCCGTTCTGCCATTTTATCCCCTTACCTCAAACCTTTTCACCCCATTTTCCTCCGGGTTTCTAACTTATAACGCCACTTGAAGGAATCAGTTATGACTTCACATATTCCAAAAACCTCTTACCTATCGACCCGAACCTTATTCATTGTACCTGATTTTTATACCCGGGAAGGTTCTTCTCGAATTTGGCATTTCGGGCGGAATTTAATTAATTTTAATGCCCCGGGCATTATGATTTAAGTGATTTATTCGATGCATAAAACGTAAAAATATTCATATTATAAATAACGCTGTGATCAGTGAAAAAAATTTTGAATTCCATCGCTACTAAAAAAAAGTCATACTTTAATTCATTTATTCGTAATGCAATGAATATTTATATCGTTCACAAAATGTTAAAACCAGTGATTTGACCAGTTTTAAATGTGCATTTATCGCGTTAAATTTAGCTATGTTTTATATCGGAATCAAACAAAATATATTGAATAATCAATGTTTGGCATTACAATTCACAGTTTAAAATAGCATTGAAAGCAATAAATTTGTGTTCCACCTATTAACGTATTTATGATTGCTAATTTACATTAAACGTGTATGCATGTAAGCTTTTTTGCTTCAAAAACTCTGGTATTATTTAGGAAAAATAAAACTTAAAAAAAAAAAAAAAAACTTACTATTCTTTATGCTTCACTTCAGACTTTGCTTACATTATAGCATTAAGCTAGAAACAACTAAATGAATGCGTTCCACTTTTCCGTGCCTTGAATTTTCCAGCAGATCCCCTAAATCGATGCAAGAAAATGCCTTTTTTATGTTCTTGGTAGGAAGAGTTCGAACGGCAAAATTATCGAGTTTCAGTAAAAATCCATTCGATCCTTCTTCATTCGCTTAATGTGCAAGTTTCAAAAGCAGAAGGGGCCGCATTCGGGCAGTCGGTCAACCCTTAATTTCCCCCCAAGTTTTAAGGGAGTTAACGTGAGGTTTTAATGAAAGATTCAAATTATGCACTGCCGTATTTCTTCGGTTCCGGATGGGACGAATTCGCGACGAAGAGCCTGGGCGAAGCAAGTTTAAATGCAAATGAGATTTGGTGGTAGAAAGACACCCCGGATTACGCGGACATTTGGCGTCCACTTGTTGAGCGAAGGAACGATTCATATTATTCATTTGAAACTGATGCAACGATATATGGAAGTCGTAAATAAAAAAAAAATAAAATAAAATTGAGAGATATTTCCATAAAACCATAAGAATAATGCGGGTATTTTTTTTTTTTTTGAAAAGGAAGGAAAGGATTTTTAATTTCCAGAGAGCAATTGAAAAGTGCGGGCAATGTAAAAGGCATTAAAATGTCACATATTGAAATTTTTCGCACCTATGCGCTCGGAAAATAAAAAAATCCATTTGATCTTTCATTAGGTGCACGGTTATTAGTTAACTCGCGAAAGTCTAAATGGGCTTTGTCTCCATAATTTCCGCAATTTTCATAAAAGCGTATCAGAATTCAATATTTTTACGGATTTCTTTTAAAAAAATTACCGAAGCTTATGTGAATATACAAGTAAGCGGAGCCAGCGAGGCTGTCATAAATCCGGCACGGGAAAACAATGAAGCAGTTACGTTACATAAATTACCTTTCAGTTGCGTCACCCATCGCGAGTGCATAATTACATAACGGGCATTTTCACATCAGGCAAAAAGCATTTTTGTCATTCTCCACAGAGGATCCTCTTCTTCTTCAGATTTTTCGATATGCGACCGAGGTGGAGGTTTTTCCGATTGGTTTAGAGCCGCGGACTCGCAGTAAAACGAAGATGGCACTTCGAGGAGCGGCAGACGACGGAAGGCGCGTCTTCGGCCCTCGTGCCACGCCGGGCACTTCCGTCGTCTGCCGCCCGCGAGGTGCCCGGCGGCGAAGGAAACTGAATTAATTCGGACGACACTTTCGGCGAACCTCTTTTTGCGGGCGGCTTAAAAATCACGAAAGTTTTACATTGTTTCCGGCGAAACGTCGCCCTCGCCCCCAAGAGGAAAGGGATGGGTCAAAGGGTTTTTCCGTCATAGGTCCTCGGCGCCCGGAAAAGCTCTCGGTAGCGGTCCAAGTGAAACTTTCCCGAAATTTCCGAGGCGTGTATCGGTTAAGCTTTGACCTCCCGCTTTGCTGTCGCGAGGAGAGCGGTCTGATGGTTGCCCTTCATTCGGTCAAATCGAAGATTTTTGCCGTATCTCTGCTAACTGGAAATGTCTCTCAGCCGTTAATCGCAATGTCGAATTAAGCACGAAATGACAGCGTTTTGGAAGCGGCGCGTTCAGCAACCGGTTGCATTTGCCGTCGGCGTCGCGTCCGAAGATTGCGATAGTCCTTTGCCGCTTCGAACGGGGTTTTTCCTCGTGCTCGGCCGTTTTCAGCCTTCCGCCAATGCGCGCCGCTAAAAATGAATTTATTGCCTTGTCGCGTGCAAACCACTCGCGCCACGAGGCAACTGTTGCTTTTGGTGGTTCAACATGGAAAGGCATAATTTGAAAGTCTTTGGCTCCGAGGAGGTGCGCCTCAAAAGTGCAATGTTCGTTTCATCCTCGGCTCCAAAGTTAAAAAAACTGAATGCAGTCTTCGTTCTCCTCCTGTCCATCCTCTCCAGGGAAAAATCCGATGTTTTTGCGCTTATAAATAAAGATCCAGCGAGCGCGCGACGTTTTCCCACTCAGAAATATAAATTTCCCAATATTTTCGGTCTTTCAACTGGAGTCATTCGGAATCGTAGCTTGTGGGCTGGAAAAAAAAGAAATTTACGTGAAAAGCGATTTTCGCGTATCTTCAAATGACGCGCAAAGAACAAATAATACTGTTGCAGCTCCTTCGAGCAGACAGACAATGGTTGCTCGACAAAAACAGGAGATAATTTCCCCTGTTACGAATAATCGGCCCGCCAAATATTTTCCTTTATCTCGTATTTAATGACAGACATAATAATGTAGCTCTGCATTGATGGCAGGGACATCAAAGCTTCACCAAGTAATTCGAATCGTTGCCATCACCATCAATTCCTTTCTTTGCGAATCGAAATATTGGCGAAATTCGCTAAAAAAAAATCTTTCTCTCTTTCAGTCCAGTTCGTTATGTAAACATAAAGTAAAAAACTACATGTAAATTTAGTTTCGCCAGCTTCGAATATACATTCGATGTTTTTAAGAAATCTTTCCGGCATTTTGCCGCTGGAAAAACCAATCCGGCTTTTGCGAATTTCCAGAACGCCGAGGACGGAGATGGCATCAGCGGAATATTTTTCGGTGGAATTCATTTTCCGATTCTACTGTACAAGTGAAAAATCTAAAAACCTCCGACCTTTTGAATGGCGGATCACTTTGCGGGAAAGATCGAATCGTTCCTTTACAATAAAAACGGGGCAGCGTTCGGGAAATATTCTCCCGAAGATGCGACGATTCCTTGCGAGAAAAGCGATTTTCCTTTTACTCCCTTGAGGTATCCGTTTGTCGACACCCGCTGTTTTGCGGGGCTGTCGGCGAGCAGAAAGCCGCTGCCGTCGTTCTTTGCCCAAAGCCATTTATACTGCTCCCGCTGTTCTCGGTTCCTTCACGGAAGCCGAGATCCTCACGCTCCGAGCAACCGAATCAAAATCGTTTTCGCATTTAACATCCCTGTCCGTCCACCTCTGGCGGGACGGGTCCAGCGGACACGTCCTCCGGGTCTTCCATCCCTCGGATGCCGCATCCCTCGCTCTTCGGGAACCCTTTTACCGAGTCCAGAGTGGAGCTAACTAATTTTCGACAAAATCCAGTGCTCCGGAGCGGAAATTGAATTAGGAATCGGCGCTGGAAAAAGATTTTCATTAAGAATGATTTAAAGGAACGTTATACTCTGGTTATGGAAGAGCTCTTGAAATTTAAATGAGGTGGCTATTGAACGAGCGAAGGCGCAAGCGCCTTTATTTCGAATTTGATTTATTAAACTAGAAACAACGGACGAGGAAGAGAGTGAGCCGAAGGGCTCAGAGATCTTTTTTCAATATTTATCCAGTTCTTTCCATATGAAAACAGCAAAAATGGCTCAAGAAAAAGTTGATGTATGCGGACAAAGTGGTTATTGCGGTCGATCGGATATTTAGATACTGCGACCAGAGGTGCTATAATTTTGAGGTTCATTTTCTTTATTCACAGCGACAAACAAAGGCTTTTGTTCCCGACAATGAACATCATTTATGTGAGCATGCGAAAAGATTGCGCTTCAGGGAGTTCACCAATATTTACACTTACACGGTTAATATTTTCGCAATATTTTTCAATGTCACCTCTCATATTCCCGCCGTTTGGGGCGATTCCGCTGCGCAAAACATGGAAAATTTAAGTTTTTGAATATCTGAAAACTGACAACAACCATTTCGTTTTTTTCTGTTTATAAATGATTATATTAAAAACCGTCAGTTGGCGAAACATTTGAAAGGTTGACGATCCAATAATGACGATAAAGAGTGAATTAAAGGAGTTATACTTGAATTTCAAGACATCGGCCAGAAGATTTAGAAATATTATCGCCTTTAAGCAGATCTGATGCCATGCGAGGCTTCCGATCAAAGGGAAGCATATTGGGCTCAAGCGGTCGAAAGAGCGCTGCAAATGGAGAGGAAGCTCGGACGGACGAATGCTCGCGAAGAGTGCCAACGTCAGAGGGAAAAATCTGTAAATAAGACGAGAAACTCTGTTTTAATCTTTGAAAAATTCCCGCATCAAACACCTTTGATCTCCTAAATTGGTTTCTACCCTTTACTCTTCATTGAAGAAAATGGGGAGGAACATCAAAAGCCGGGAAACAATGGCAAATTTTCGGAGCCCTTCTTCAGATTCGGAAGAAAACTTTCGGATTTTGTGGAGTTTCTCGCTTCCCTTCCCGAATTCAGGTCGACTTTTCCGCCCCCGTCTGCAGGCGGACGAGCCTGGGAGCGAACGCAGGTTGCGGACCGGCATTCTTAAAAATTAAAGCGAATCCGTCCACGCACGTTCAAACTTCACCCTTTCCGCTTAAACAATTCGGAACGTGAAACTCCCTAATAAGCGACACTTGGCATTTCATATTGTCGAAATAAATACGAACAACTTGAATGGAGGTATTTTTCAAAGGAAGTAATCCAAACGGTCAAAGTATCCTTTGGTCGTTTATTCGATATTGCCTCGTTTTCATCATCCATCTGCGAGAGCAATTTCGAAAGATCTTTACGACGGAAATGCGTTTCGAGCAGGTCAAGCAGAGCATTTTTGACTGGAAAACCATTTTCATCCGGACGCAAGTTAAGCAGAAAGTTAAGAAATCCCGGCTGCAGGTAGAGTGGAGCGAAGCTACTGCGGGGACCGCGACGCAACGGAGCTCCGACGATCCTTCAGACGTATTTCCGGAAAACTTCTTTTTCCGTCCCGCACCCTTAAAATTCGTTTGCTTTGTATCCCGGAAGCTCCGCTCGAAGTATAACGATATAATATCGGCTCACCATGGAAAAGGTTTTTATTTCAATGGGCCTCTGCTCTGCATCAAAAGGTAATTTTGGATCTCTAATCATCCTAAAAATTTAACGGAGCTCTTCTCCAACATATGAATTTTCAATTACAAGCTTATAATGATGATAATAATGGCAATAACGTGATTGTTAAGCGTGTCTTATTGCAGAACCGAATAAAAATACTTTATGAAGGAGCTTTGTTGATGTTTGCTCATCGTCCTGCCTTCTCTCCGCGTTTTCTTAACTGTCGCCAAAGAGTTCTAATCGATTTTCGATATTTTTATAACGCCCTTATTAGAATCCGCAGCAGACAAATTGCTAAATCCGCGGCATTTGCAATCTGACGCCACTTTTTACACATTTTCCTAAACTCGCTGCGCCAATTTATGAACGCGTCACCCATTCTCATTCAAAGCCATACTTAAATCCTTTTATTCTAGTTTAAGCCATAGCTTTGGACAGTTTCCCTAATTCTAGATTAACATCCGATGAGATCAAACTGTATAACTCAAATTATTTTGTCTGCATTTATGTAACGCCGTTTTGCCCATATTTTGAAAAAATTTTGTGTGAAACTAAATTACCCGCAGCGACTTCTGATCTGAATCATGTAATTAATAAATTATTTATAAATTTTATTTAATTATCAGCGCAAAACCCGGTTTCGCAGACTGTAAATTTTACGCCAAACGAAAGCATTTAAACATGTAACGATCGCCGGGAATCGGGCTGCGAAACGGAAAAATAAAGTTTGCAAGGGGAAATAATTGCAGCTCCGCAAATGTTCGAATATATTTTTGTACTATTTGCACAACAGAAGGAAACTTACACGTACTAAGTGAAATTGAAAACGAAGTTCCCGCACAAAAACCTTTTTGCTTGCTTCGGAGTGGAAAACGAAAATGTTTCATATTAAGCTCCTGAGAGCTTAGAAGTTATGAAATTAATTTTAACTAGAATGAAAATTGAGTCGACTGGATCATGCAAGACAGAATTGGTTTTATTTATTTAAAGGTGGCAGCCTCTGAAAATCTGTAAGGAAAATAAAATTTTCCTTCTCGCGATCTGCAGGATTCAGAGATATTTTGCTGACGATTTTTCTTTTTTTTTATCCGGGATCGTGAGTTAAGTCTATTTTCTTGCACAAAACACGAATCCTTTTCAGTTTCTTATTTTTTTATTACAAGGGTGCCCGAAGTCCGAACCTTTTTGCTCAAGGGTAAAAATTCGACATATTCAACGTGGAAATTTTCGGTAATTTTGCTCATTTTCCGAATTTGCTTTCGTTTAAAGAAACGCCTGAAGCTGGATGCCAAAGCAAAATGCGCGAAATTACGGATTTCCGTCATGAAATGTAAATTACACCGATTGCTTGATCTCACTTTGAAAAGAAATCTCCCTGTATGATGATTTTCCTTTGGCGAAGTGGTCGAAGTTTTCCAGCGTTCCATCTTTCAAACAGAAACTCCGATTCCCTACGTTTAATACCCGAATATTTTCTTTATATCACTTAAATTAAAAAAAAAAAAAAAATTAACTATTATTACTTCATAATTGTTCGAATTCCTTCTTGTAACTGAACTGTAAATTTGAAACATTATAAAAAATCAAATTTTCATGAAATTTTTTTTTTTTTTTTATTTCAGATTCAAATATTCAGATGAAAAATCTAATTTTTGCCTGAAATTTATGTTAATGTTTTCGCATGGAAACTTCTCGTTTCATTTCGAAGCGTAAAAAAATGGTTTCGAGATGTGAAACTCCATTTAGCAACATTATTCAACTCTCTTGATAGATGCCGGTAAAATAAGTGCGGCCTAGCGTTGCCGTTTTAAGGAGTTTTTGGCGTCGGGAGCACCATTGCGAGTGTTGCACACGAGCGTTTATTCTAAAATATATTTTCCTTCCGCCGAAAACATTTTAGATATTTTTCCATGGATTTAAATCGCCCGATAAACGATTTGATTGCCCCCGTTTGAAAGTGAAAGCCCCCCGAGCTGGAAGCGTACCGAAATAAAGCGTTTTCATGTGGATGCAATTAAAGTTCATGAAGAAAGTGATAAAATGCCGCGGGACAATAAGTGTTCCAGAAAATTATGGAAAAAGTTTCTTTAAACTATTCCGAAGGCTTTCTCAAGTGGACCACTCCCCTGGGATGAAGATGATACCGGAAGAAAACTCGACGTTTCCCTTTTTTCTAAGGGAGCACAAAGGTTCGGCAGAAACGTTTTCCAGAGCTTTAACATCGCGGCCTGCGGCGCTCACTCATTTCTCTGCCTTCAAACTCGTCTTATTGAAAGACGGCAGCACAGGCAAATTCGACGGCGGAATTACTTTCCAATTAGAAAAGGATCAAGTATCTCAAAACCAAAGATTAAAGCTTGAGGATCCGAGGACGCTTTGTTTATCTTTTTGCAAGTTTAAAGTTGTGTGTACACCTTCAAAAGGCTCGGCGGTGAAACTTCGGGCTCCGCGAAGAAGAATAAATAAAGTTTTGAGGCCTTTTTCATGAATTCGAATCGTCCATTGCATCGCTTATCACTGGGAAGAGAACCACTCGGGGGTTGTTTACTTGTTTGGCAGCGTTTGCGGAATTTCTGCGGTTCAAATTCCCTAAACTTTATCCAGCCAAAGTTGTAAGACATCCGAAAAGCAATTATTCAGCAGCAGTTCTACCAAGTTCCGTTTTTCGCGTTTCCTTCTTTCCTTTTTTGACACCCTTCACGGGCACCCTGATGGTTTTTTTTTCCCTTCTGATCCTTTCGATTTTGCAAATTTCCCTTTACCTTTTCCTAACCACTCAAAGAGCACGTCCTTTATTAGTCTCCCACGACTCCGGATTGAGTATTTATTAGCGGAATTATTACGCCAACTTTATACTAAAGAATTTGTTGATTTATTCCACCAGCTCGATTTCATTAACTGTTGGAGGAAAAAAGGAATCGAAAAGTGAAGGAAGGATTCGATCTCTGAGAAGCTCTTGTCCTTTCATTCGTGAAGAATCACGTTTAAAATTAGAAAGACGAAAGTAGCTGATTGTATTAGAACAGAAATAATACTTTGAGAAGCAGAGGAAAATTAACTTGAGGAAAGAAACGAACAAAACTAAAGAATCGAAAATTATCTGCATTTATGCATCGAATAAACAAAGGTATATATATATACATGTCGCAAAGTTCGTACAATTAAGATTTGACTTTATTAAAAGAAAGTGAGAAGGGTACGTTGGCAAGTATCAAATTATGTGACTTATGGTCGATGTTTTTAGCACTCTCTTTGTAAAATTGAATTGTTAGGTGCAATTCATCACATTTTTAACATATTTTGTTACGTACGTATTACCTTTCATTAAGCGTATCTTCATTTTTTTTTCTAAATAAAACGAAGAATTCTTTGAATCGTAAATAAGTATATACATTTAATATCGAAAGGGTTGGGTGAATTTCCGATTCTCTCAAATTTTCAAATTTAATACGATAACCAATACAAATTAAAATATTTTGTGATCTACATTAATAACCACTGAGCTGCAAAACTTAAACGGATTTTAAACCCGCCGGTAAACAAAGGCTAACTCGACCCGAAACCCGAATAAAGTTCAGAGTTTGCACTTTACAAGCTTTGCGGTTTTTGTATGGAACAATAAAAATAAACACGAAAACTACATTTTTTGGAACGTGAAAGACCTGCTTAAACGGGAATGTTTATGGACTCTGAATGACTTCCGCTTCTTCGAACATGATGAATCAGACGAATTAAAGTAAAGCTTTTAAGACAGATTTCGAAAAGCTCAATTCAAAAGAAGTTTTAGATTGTGATGAATGAAAGGAAAACCAACTTAAATGCGCCCACAATGCTGAAATTCTGTACCGAATTTTCAATTTAAACTTTCAGTTTCAAATTACCGGAAAGGAAGTCAACGAATAATGGAAAAACTGAAGCCCACTGTGCAAGTATCCCACTCAATTTATACTAAACGCACATTCATTTCTTATTCTTAAGCGAGGCATTAAAAACGTTGAAAATATTAAATGCTTTATGAAATGGATCTTGTTTAAATCATTATATCATTTACTTTTTAAGACTTTATTTATAAGATTATTATTTATATTTAATTATAAATTAAGATTTGCAATGAATCTTATAAATTAATTCCTTACATCTTAAACAATTATTATTTAAAATAATTTTGCACTTGTATATGCAGCTGATACCTCATATAAACTCTTATTTAACATTTTATTGCAAATATATTTATAATGAACTCATCTTTATATATTACTTATATATTAATATAATAAAAAAATAAGAAAATTAAAATTACTTAACCTTTAAAGCTGTAAAAATAGGATTTTCGGGTGCAAAATATGAACCTCTTATAATTGTGATAATTCCTTAAAGTAAAAATAAACGTAATTTGTATAATATCATAATAATAATAATTTTGGTTAAATTACTAAAAATTAAGAAAATTAAATATTTATTAATTTCATTTCGATGTAATAAGTATATACATAACTTCGCAAAATAATGAAATTATTTCAACTTTTACAGTACTTTTTTATATGATTTTTATCATATAATTCATATTATATCATTTTTATGATTAATATGAAGTATTGAATATTGATTTCGTAATTTATTACAAAATATTTATTTCTGACATGTTTCTTGCATAGCATTATAAAATTAAAATCAAGGTTAATGCAAAAAATTAAATTAAAAATTAAATATTTTCACAGCCAAAAAGCTTTTAAATATTTAACTTTTAGTCACATAAATAGCGTATATATATATATATATATATGTGGCTTATAATTATTAAAAATAAATTTATGCTTTCAATAATGTATTCGTGATAAAAAGTAAATTCAAAAAAATTTGATAGTCAATCAAAATTATTCATTAAACAGTTTTATAAGAGTGGAAAAACGTCAAATACAATAAAAATTGGCCCCTTAACCAAACAAAAAGAATAAAAATGCTTCACATAAGTTTGGGGGCGTAAATGGGCATTCAGTGAAGTTTCCCGAAGAAGAAAATATTCCTGGTGTCGACCGAAGGAGCATCAGAGTTAAGAAGTTTCTGCTTTTTCAATATTTAGACCGCGAGAGAGCCATCAGAAAGCCAACACACGAAAATGTAACGAACTACAGACCTGACGGAAGAGGTGATGCTTTCATTGTTATAAATAACACTTAGGTCACTCCAGAATGGGTGGCACGCAAAGCAATTTTGTCGCCATTCAGTTTCTTCTTGTCTTTTTCCGGAGGAGGCTTCCGCAGATCTTTCGGTCAAGTCATTACTTTTTCTCACGTTTAGAAATAACACAAATGAAACGGCAGATATTTTCGAATTCAGGTACAAACAGAGTCCGCTCCTTCTGGCGGACTTCCATAAGGTTTGGGCAAAAGCACTGCGATTAGGTTATCCGTCTGATGACAGTTGCAAACAAAATAACATTTTATTCGCGCGTGGAATTTTTCACATATCCAGTCCCAGTAATCGTCAGCGATGCTTACTTTTATCTGTTTCAAACGTGTCCGGCAAAGCTGACAGTGCTCAAATACAACTTTCCCAAATCTTGTTCCGTAAAGGTCGCTGCATTATTTGCGGCTTCAACCAAATCAAAATAAAATATTTTTCATTCATTTTTTAACAGTAAACAGATTGCTGCTTTGACGTTCGGAGGCAAATGTCGACACTTTTATCTGCCGGAACGTTTAAAACCATAAAATTAGTCAGTGAGCGCCGACAAAAGTGAGCTTGAAGAAAAGTTCGCGTATAATGAAATGACGATTAATAATGGCAAACAACGACGAAAAACAACTGCGCTGGAAAATAATGCGGCAAAAGTTCAAATCCTGTAATCTCGGACCCTCTAGGCCGGTGAAAATTCTCTGCGGAAAACAGGCAAAGAAACCGAAAAATCTTGGTTGAAGATTTGGCGAATTTAGCTATTTTCAAGATTAACCATTTTCTTGAATGGGAACTGACGAAATCCCCTCCGAAGGGAACTCGCCTCCTGCTGGGAGTGCGGGCAGCGAGTTTGTGGAAAACTTTCGCGTTTGTCCCGATCTGTTCAAAAAGCACATACATGGAAAACTGCGACAGCCACGGTCCGTGCACTCTTTCGCGTGACAACTTTCTGAAACAGGATTGTTCACGACGTGGGCAAAAACTCGTGGAAAGTGAAATCATTTCGGTTTTTCCGCTCAAATCCTTTGCTCCTTCCAAAAATATCAAACAAATTGAAATATTTAAAACTCGATATAACGCTTAAATTTATATTTCGAATTAATTTTCACTTATTCTTTTTAATCGACGTGTTGTTATTTGCCTCCCCACCGGGATAAAAATCTTCTCCGGCTTTGCCAGCGAGAAAAGGGAAGAAACACGATTCATTAGTCTGTACTTTTGCAAACATTTAAAACTGCCGAATTTGTCCTCGACCATGGTTCGCTGCCGACGTCGACAGCAGTGAAGCCGTCGGTTTTGACAGCAAAAAAAAAAAAAAAATTATTTTTAAATATTTCATACGCATCAGCGTTAGTTTCTGCTTTCGCGTCCCGTATTCTAACGATAAACATCGCGATACTGTTTTTTGATGTAGCGATTCGCATAATTTTGTGAACTCAATCACAAAAGAAGTGACTTTCGGAGGACAATTCAATATGAATCCCAAAGAAAAAACGGAAAATCGATTTAGGCGCGAAGCTAATATTTGTTTTGCAGTACTGGTAAATAAAACGAAGATTTTTATTATTGTGAAGTTTTGAGCAAAGCAATCCGCGGCAAAATTAAAGTCGATTTAATTCACAGATCACAATAAAATTTCCGTTGCAATCTGGATTATCATTTTAAAAATTAAATGAAGATGCAATTGAAAATGGGAAAAATAATTTGATCTGCCGGAAAAAACGGGAACGAGAAATATGCAAAGGGTAGCGCGAGGGATCGGTCGCAAGCCGGAAAATGCAGACAGCGAGGACTCGGGGAACAAGGCTGGAATATCACGGAGCTAAAATATTCTTGACACCGAGTAAGACGTACGTAAAAAAAAAAAAAAAAAAAGGAAAAATTGCTTAAACCTGGAAAGTCGACGATACGAAGCGGAATTCATTTCAGCAAAGTGGAAGGAAGATATCCCAGAACGAAGACGGGGGCTGCGAGCACAATGGAGCTCGTCAATATGAAATATGAAAATTTCTTTATTCTCCGTTCGGATCACGACAGAAGCGAAGTGATAAGCGAAAGACAGCAAAACTGAGCCTTTCAATAAGGCTCACGTCAATTTTCGTTATTACGTTGGCAATGCCTGTGCGATTGGGCCATCATTCCGGCATTAACATAATATCCGTTCGAATTATTCAAACTACTTGAACAAAAACTGACTGCTCGATTTGAATTAGCAACACAAATAACAACAGATTTTTCTCATTCTGAAATGCGAAACATAATAAAAATTGTTTTTAAATGAAAACGGCGACAAATTCGAAAGCTCAACGTTACTCCGGATTATTCGGAATCTTCTTTCTTTCGCTCCCATCACGTCGTGGGTCCCGCGACAGATCACGGGAAACCTCCGCTTTGCATGCGCAAGAGGAAAATGTTAGTCGGTGGCCCTCGACACTACCGGGGGCAGTTTGCTTTTCGGAATCAATCAAAAATCACTTCTCCGGTCATTATTGATGTTGGAATGTTACACGAGTTGGAACGTTGAAAATTCGGAACTGAACGGGATGGTCCGTTTCGTCGTCCCAGCGCGGGAAATTTCCTCGCCGAAACTTTTCCGATGCGAGGTGCTCCGATTCGCCTTTTTCAAAGCGGCATCGGCGGGAGGACACCTCGATCGAAGCAAGGTCCCAGGTTCGAACACCTACGGCTGAGGAGAAGAAGCCGCCTAAACCGGAAGGCCTTTAAGCGATTAACCGAATTTTTCTGCGTGCGTCCCACTTCCCAGTTCATAAGCGTCGAAGTTCCAAGACCGCGGAAACTTCGAGAAAAAAACTTTTAAAATTCGTTTCGTGTCATGCACATACAACTCCTCATTGTTTTTTCCGAATCAAAGTTCAGAACTTTAATGCTCACTTATTGTAATGCCTTTTTTTCTTCCATCTCGGCTCCTTCTGCAGCCGTCCCCGCGCGTTCTTCAAGATTTTCCTTTATTTAGTGCTGATTCGGGTGCTCTCCCGGCGGCTGTTCGGTCTTCGGGGACCGCAGGAGGAGTCGAAAAAACAAATTTCCACGTAAGCACCCGATAAAAACTGATCTCGGAAGGATCTGCGAGATATTTCTGACGCGGGGCGATCGAGAAATTCCGTCCCACACCTAATATCCAATGTTATAAATGATACGGTTTCCGTGCAATCAGCGGAAGTCAAGAAAGACCATCGGATGGCGCGCTAAGATCTCTGGGTAATACCGAAGCGGGAAAACTTACTTTTTCGTCTTCCGAAATCGTAAATATACCCCATTACGGTGCTGGAAAGCTTACAAAATTAATGATATGTGTAAGCAACGAATGCACGTAGATAAGCGGTGGCGCGAAGGATTTGGGCGACCTTTCCCTGACTTTACAGCATCTTTGAAATCTCAGCATTAAACCAACCGAATTGAGTAATTTTCGGTGATGGACTGAATAATAGATGAGCAGGATCATTGATATGAACCCGGACAATAGTTCAGTGTGAATGATGCCGATAGAATCTCTAAATCAGCCGAATTTTCGAACAATTCGCCGCTGCCTCGAACCCGAGATTGAGAAATCACGTGCAGATAAATTCCCGGCTTTCAGAAGACCAATTATTGTGGCGCGCATAATATGTCGCCCATGATTTTTTTCATATCAAACCTGAAAAATGTGCCTTCAGTCACCGATTTTTGAAACTTGTTTTCATCGATTCCAAATCGAAATTCCGCGTTCGCAGGACTTTTCCCTCATTCGCAGTTGTCTTCAGTCTTCCATGGAATTCAACACGTGAGTGCTTGGGAGGTCACTTTTCGTGAATTTCCCAAGTCCGTGTACGTCTTCCCGAGCACTTTAATGTTGCGTTTTATGGGCCATTCTGCGGGAGGGAATCCATTTCGCAAATATGCATGTGAAAACTTTTCCATCGGCATTCATCTTCACAAATCGGTGTTATTTAAAAAAGGAGTGAATTTATTTTAGGAAAAATTCGTCGTTTTTAACTATTTTCATTATCAAAAACTCTAACTGTGGTTCCTGTTGAACCGCAATCTGCTATTGCCTATTCGAAGGGAAAAAATGCCTGGAACTACATGAAAAAAGCTTATGGAATTCAAAGTGAAGCAGAAAATCTATTGCAACCGAAATACCGGTTATATTTTTCTTTCGTAAAATAAATTCTGCGGCTAAAATAAATATATATATATATATATTTAAAAGGAAAAGCCCGGTAATTATTCACAGGCAAGAAATATAATTGTGATTTCTTACCCACCGCAGTAATATCGATGTTTTACTCAAGTTTATACTATCGACAAACTTCACAGGCAAATTCATTTCCCGGTCTTTGCATTCGGTAAACAGTTAAATGTCACCGTTTGCAAGGAGAAAGTTTTGTCTAATCTCCATTAAGGGCTTATTGCTACTTTGGTAATCTTAAAAGAACCGGAATTTAAATATTTTTTTCATTTAAAGTTACTGCCCATTAGGCAGGATTAAACCACGAAAAAAACTCTTGGAATATAAGATTTTTAACTTCCCAAAAGGTAATAACCGAAAAGCCGCCTGAAGCTTCGGTTACTGCTTGTGTCCCAGCCACCGGTAGCCATTTCATTGTTCAATCTAATCCTCCCTGCTCAAGTTAATCTAGATGAGTTGCCTTATAAATGCGGACTTATCCTCCAAGTCGAAAAAAAAAAAAATATCTGGCTGTTAATCTTCGAGAATGGTCTTCTTAACTTAAAGAGATGTAAACTATTCCCTTTTAACTTCCTTTCCGTGCGAGCTTACGAGTAGAACTTTGATTTGCTTTCCTCAGATTTTATTCGTAAGTTCGGTTATCTAAATTTCTCCCGTTAGTCAGTCAATATTTTCTCATAAATATTCAGGTCCCTCATTCGATTCTTATGAAAAACATCGATCGAAAGCACTAAATCGAGGAACGAAGTTTATAAGGGTTATCGGGTATTATAAAGGATTTAAACCAAATAAGCAGACGTTTGTTTTCCGATATTAAAAGGAATAAAGTGATGTGCGGGAAATGTCATCATCGCCTCTGCCTTAGGTCCGGGGTAAAAATCAATTCACAAATTCCACATTTTGCACGATGCAGGAGACAGGTTAGGTGATGACATAAAATAATGAAAAATTTACGTGTTACTTATAAAATAACGTAATGCTTGATTTTTGTAAAAGTAAAGGTTATCCCTTGCGAAAATTTATTAGACACTAAATAAAGAAGAATTCAAAACTCCATCATAAAAACAAATGTTAAAAATGTTTGGTTCCTCACTTTTTACACACATATGCAGTATGAATTTTTCTTTTCATTAACGCGCAGTATCAAATCTGGTTCCCTTTATTTTTCGAAAATCGGTTCCCAGAGGCAAAAAAATAGCGCTCTCCGATTAAAAATCAACTTTGTGTAAATGTCATGAAAATTATTTCCAAAAAACTTGTATCTTGAACTGTTTTTTTTTTTCGCAAAACGTTATTTTGAAAACGTGGCGGAGCCACCTGAAATAATTTGAAAAAATCAGAGAGGAAGAATTCTCTGTGGATAACTTTCGCGTATTCCGTCGCATAGTTCAACAATGAATTTTCTAATTCAGAGCATCCTGGATAATATAAAATAAATATTATTTGAATGTTAAGGACTCTGCCTTTCTCAACAGCAACTCGAAATGGGATTCGTTCCTTTATTTTTTATGAGATAAAAAAAAAGGGTTACGGTATGGGTAATAAACCCCGTTATTAAGAACACCATGTAGATATAAAATTATACACATGCAGCATTTCACATACAGCATAAGAGATTAGTGCATTCGACTAAGAACGCCGAAATTGATCGGTCAAACCATTGCCTATCATGAAAAATGTCTACATCACTCCTGTATAACATTCGCAGTGGTTAATGAAGGTTGTTTCGCTTATTTTTTATGAATCTGCATGGGCATAACCTGGGTGCGATACGCTTTAAATTTTCCAAAGCCGAAAAATTTAAAGTTAAGAAGGTTACATTTTTGATATATGCAAATATTACTTCTTATAATTATAAAAAGAATACAAACCGTAAAGATGAAAAGCCATAAAAAAATTGAAAAAGATATCTAATGCATGTATATATTGTGACTTATATTGTTTTAATTTATACAGCGACAAATTTATCATATTATAGAATCAGAAAATGTAAAAAAAAAACTTTTAAGTACTTCTCATGTTAATCCTTAAATAACATTCTCCAACATACTTCTCGACAACAGCTTACTTTAAAGTTATGTACATTTCATTAACTACTGCTTGTTAAAAACCGAAAGCAATTTACATCAATTAAACAGATTGTCATCGTTTTAGTCACCAAACAAGCCACCTCCCACTTGGTTTTCACCGATAATTTTCTCCCTTTCACTACAGTTTTTTGAAATTGGAAACATCAAAAGAACACATGCACTCGCTACACTAAGCCAAAATGTAATGTGATTAAACATTAATAATATCAATTTATTGACTACGTAATAGTTTTCCATTCTGCCTGCATTTTCAAAACAGTTTTTAAATTCTGATAATTGGAGAATGAATTTAGAAACACTTCCCATTTTTCTCCGTTTTTCTGTTTAGGAATAATTTTTCGACATCATATTTAAACATTAACCGAAAATTGTTGAATCGATTTTAAAAAAATTTCCTATTATATAAATTATTTGAATGAGTTGATGAGACCTGACTACGTACATATAGCAATTAAAATTAATTCATTTGAACTTTGTAAATATGAAGAGAAACCAAAACTTTAAAACTATCTTTTTCCAAAATAAAATTTTTCCCTTGATACGTCGGTTTACGAGCATATGAAGCATTAGCAAAAGTTTTTTTCTGATCTTTCTCGCTAATCGCCACGAATTTATCAATACCTATTAAACATTTGATTCGCTCTCCCGGGAAAAACTTAACTTTACAACACTTCTTTTTGATATTTTCCATTCTTTATCCAAGCCAAATAACATGGAAGAACCATTTAAAAGCAGGGGAAATTTATTTAACAAGAAATTTATAGCTCGCATCATAAATTTCTTTCTCGGACACTTTAGCGGGAAACTTTTTGGAGCATCCCAAGTTCATTTCTCATTCATGCGCAGCAGGATTGTCCCACTCAACCCGTGCCAGGTATCCCTCGTCGTCCGTCCAGAAGGAAACGACCATTTCGGGATATTCCGAAGCAAGATACCTGCATCGCAAATCCGTCCTCTGCGAGGCTCCACCATCGTTACCATCTTTCTAGATAATCCCTTTTTCCTCATTCACAATAGACGCTAATAAGCCACCTATTCAGAGCAACGAATCGGATTTATTATTCGAATTCAAAAAAAAAAAAAAAAAAAAAAATTCAATTTTATCATATTTATTGTGTCTTAGACTCGACATTTTCATCCTGCCTCGTGGGAGGAGGATTTAAATGAGGAGAATGAACGCTGAATGTAAAATACGTACCGTGAGCCATTTCCTTGCTTTTCCGTTATGAAAGATTCACACAATTCTTGGAGACTTTTAAAATTCAGGTCTTATCGATTTGATTAAGGAAATCAATTCAGTTTGTAACACCGCATCCTAAAACTCGAAAAACGCCTCACTTGATCTGATCGGGAAATGAAAAATGAAATTTCCAAATTTATGACGAAACAAAGGAAAAGAAACTATCGCGACTGATCGTAAAATCAAAATTCTATTATGCCCGCAACAGAAAAAATTTATAGACAGTTCCTCGTAAGATAGCGGGCGCTGAAATCAAAAAAATTTCCATTCTTTTTTTTTATTAAAAAAAAAAAAAAAAAGGACTGGAACAATCGCAGATTCGATAAAACAAGAAAAAATGAATGAAAATTGAATTTTCCCATGAGGCACCGGAAACTTCGTCACATCCGAAGAAATGGCCGACTTCCGATGCGTTCCACAAATTGCCGACAATCCCGAAGCCGTTTTACGAACTGTCCCGATCGGATGCCGTGAACAAGCGTTTTGCAATGAGCAACCATCTACAGCGTTTTGTTGGCAGACGTTTTCCGCGTCTCTCCCCGTTCCGGCAGCAATTATTTTGACTGGTTTTTTCCTTTTTTTTTTTTTTTTTCCAGATGCTGAAATTGGCAACATGACTGCAAAATCAGGTCTCCTGCATCCGTACGATGCTCTCAATCACCGCTCCTGCTGCAGACTCCACGGCCGACATGCGGCATTCACCAGCGCGATATACACACTGGTAAGCGGCCTTAGGTTGACCTTAACGTTGAAGAGCGCTCCGATGCATTTACCTGGTGCACGCCCGAAAAGACTGCCTCGGAATGATTTGCGTGCATCATTTCACCATTGCCTCACGTTTCAGCCGGATTACTGGCGACTTCCTTTCCCCGTCTTCGGACTTGTTCAAATTGCTGTAGATAATTCTCCCTGCGACTTGAGCCAGAAGGGTGAATATAAAGGTTCAGATAATGATGAAAACGCCTTCGGTTTGTACAACTTAAAATTAATTCTCTGATCGTTAGAAAATTTTTCCATTTTTTTCTTTTTCCTACGGTTGATGAGAACTTTTATTATTTTTCAATCGGACTTCTTCAATTTTTTGGTGCATTATTAAAAATACTGAGCACGCTTTTTAATAAAATAATTCGTAAAAATTCCATTTTGTATTACTACTTCCAGGATGTTTACGTAATTTTAGATTTTGTTACTGTACAATTTATTAAAAACGGAATAATTAATTTCTGCGGGATCTTGCACCAAATATTTTATATTTGAATTCTTTTCATATGATGTATTAAATTTCAAACAGTGCGCAGATAATCTGCTCTAAAAACTTGTGGGACTTGCAAGGACCCGGATAAGAAGACTTTTTGCATAATTTATAACTGAGCCATTATCATTTATGAGCCCGTTCCCTTTCATATGAAACAAAATACTTGCAACTTGATCTAATTTTCGTCCTTATTAATACGAGACTTTCATGTTGTGTAATAATGAACGAGGGATTTTCGGCGAGTTAAAAAAAATTTTTTCAGATACCCGAGTCTGGTAATTGCCGGTTCATCGTATACATGTTAGATGATACCTTCTAAAAACACACGAAAAATAAATTCTTTTGAGAAGCGATTCGGATAGTTGAAATTTCCGCTGGGGAATTTAACCCAAAATAAATTACTCTTAACTGCTTTTTTTGTTTTCATAACAAAATAATATAATTTTCTGAAAATTTGTTTCTGTGCAACAAAATAAAATATTATGAAAAAAAAAAAAAAAAAAGCTGAAGAATTAAACCCAAAAGGTTATGGTCAAATTAGAGGAGGCAGACAAAAACTTATTTTTTTCATCGTGCAAACCTTTGCTATTTCCTCGTTAACCCGAGACCGAAATTTTTGAATTTCAATTCAAATCATCCCAAGTTTATCTTTAAAACAATGGTTTTAATTCATCTAATTTAAATGTTATTTTCTTTCTTTGCAAGATTTAAAATTGAATAAAATTGTCACGCTAAAGAGAGGCGGGAAATTTCAGAAAGTTCGAAAGAAATATAATAAAATGTAGTTTTGGGACGGAAGTTTCAAAAATATCTATATTACATTTAGAATTGACACTAATAAAAAAAAAAAAAGTTATATATAAGGCGAAAATGTCCCTCCAAGAAGAGGAAAATAAGATTATGAAAAAGTTTATTTCGTGAAAGAGAGAGAGAAAAAAAAAAAAATCCAGTTTCGTTTTTTAAAAGCATCATTATCTACAACGAAGCAACTTGGCATTCGTTTAATAATCATCTGATTATATAAAAAGCTTTTACTACTTGGAGTGTAGTATGATCATCTTCGCTTATTGTCAGGGGATTTCGTCCTGGTCCTCTTGGGAAAAATTATTCAGAGAAATTTCAAAATCTTATTAACCCCAGACTGATACTTAGTCTAATAAAGTTTAATTGAAATTGCATAAGATATCTGGCTCTCTGTCATTTACTATTTAAACTGTATTAAATTTAAAAAAGGTCTTTTCACGAGGATTGTTCCGAAGCGAATCAAGAATTTCTGACGCTCAAAGAAGCCTTTTCCTTGCCAGCAGCAATGTCGTACGGGCAACTGCGTCAAAACGTCCGTGAAAATTCAATGGATGGGCCTTTTACATGAAAAAGGGAAATTGCCTTTTAAACACGTGTGGAGCTTGCACCGGCCTTTTTGGGTATTCGCTCTCTTGTATGGAAATTCGTTCCTTTGCCAATTTCTGTAAATTCAGAATGGGAAAAGGATTCCCTGGTTTATCGTTAACATAATTCGGGAGCCATATCTTTTATCCCGAGAAATAAAAACATTTAAATTTTCCGATTTTGCATTATGACTAGTTGCTTTTACAGGCGTGATTCCCTGCGTTTGCCGGCTGTCTGAAGTAAAATGGAAGCGGGATTAAATTATATTTTTTAGTTATTTTCGGTAACGAGGCCTCCGTCGGAAATCGAAAGCGACTTTTTATGGAAACAACACCATTCGTGCCCTACGAAAGGCTTTACGTTTTACCCGATTGTACTGAAACATTTTCATGCACTCATGAAATTGACTGTTCGCAAAATTGTATTTCCCGACTTCAGCTCAATTGAACCGAAATTTTCTCGCAAAACACTGCATCCACACTTGAAGCGTCGATACGAATTTTTTCCCCTCGCAAAGCACGCAATTCTACATGTACCATATATCAATCACCTTTCAAATCCGACAGTATTTTGAGGTATTTATGCAATAACTTATCCGTTATTGCTGCAATTCAATCGTTTGCGGATGAATTTCCACTTTACCGCTTTGTCAATATGAGAAATTGATTGCGACACATCCAATCGGGGGTTACTGCAGGAGATTTAAGTTTGCGAGAACCAAATCCCGAACGAGATCGCTTCATTTTCACGAAGGCGAACGCGTCGACAATCGCAGAACAACGCGCAAGGTGAGGCAGAAAACCGGGGGCATGCCAAATGCAGATCATTATTTTCATTATTTTATTTCAAAAGTTCCAAAACTGGATTTTTCCAATTAGGAAAAGTTTTATTTATCGCGAGAAAGATGTGATTTTTAAAGGGCTCCGAATCCGTGAAGTCGTAAACGGTGGGCCACACTCTGCTGCCAAACTCGAGGATCTCCGGCTTGGTCCTGCCGCCCCCCCTGGGAAATTTTAAATTTTTGAACCACCGATGTCGCTCCCTCGCGATCCCGCAGCTTGTCGCGCAGAACGAAACCGCCGGACATTGCGACTGTTAACGTTCAGAAAGGGAAAACGCACTCACAAAGTCTCGACGAGGACCGCGAACCTCCGAGCGAGACCACAAAGAAGTGCATCCCGGAGGAAGAGAAAATCCTGGGAAAAAAAGCGATGCCTCGGACGATAAATCAAATTAATTTTGTTGCAGACATCAGCGTTGAAATTAATTTTCCAAGCACGGTAAGTAAACCATTCGAGTCGCTTCGCCGCTTGATAAAGCAGTTGAAAAGCCCAAGTAAGATTAATTTAAATGGAGAATTATCGTGTTGCCTCGTAAAGATGATAATATTGGCTTTCTTTCCTAAATCTCTTCTAAATTAAAATCTTTCGAGACCGAGAGAGCCATCAAAGGTGATTCACTGCAGACGAAATGGAGAACTGAATCGGAAAAGGCAAGTTTGACCCATCGGCGAAATGTGGGAACTGAAATACTGAGATACAAATAGGAAACTTTCACTGCAAAATTATCATTTTGGCACATCATTCTAATTACGATACTGGCAAAGTAGTCGCGGCAATGAATCTCGGTTCGGATCAGTTTCGATAACCACTTTACGTCCCGCTAAATGCTCCATTAATGCCCGACAAGAGCCCATCGCTCTTCCACAGCGTGCAACATCTGAACCGTTCATGATGCGGGAAAGTAAGCTCATGTTTCCAACCTGCAGATTAATTTTACGTGCAACCCATAATGATGCGAATCACAATGCGCGATTCCTCCCGCATGCAAGCGCAAATATAGTGCCGGAAGACTTAACATTTTTCCTCTGCAGCAGTGGTCCGTCACCTCCACTGCTTCCGCATCGCTGATGCATCACTTCGCGATCTTTTGGCATTTCATTTTCTAATTTATTTCCATTCCAATTTCGCTTGTTGAACATCTACGACAGTCTCTCGCGTTGGCTTTCGTTTGATACCCCAGGTCTCGGTCTGACGATTTGCCTGCTCGGATGATAATGAACTGTTCTGGATGCTAAACTTAAGAAAAGTTATTCTTGACGCATTACGTCGCGAGAGCGTAAACAGGTTTTTTTTTAATATGAGGAACTAAATTAAACTTTGCACTCGTCTCGTGGCCCCTGCTCCCGCATATTCTCGAACGTTTTCTAAATATTCCCAGTGAAAAATTTTGTGATAAAAAATAAAATTTTAAATCTTGTCCTTCGTTCCATTTTCCCCCGTCGATTTTAAGATTCCTCACCCCCGGGGGGCTAAAAGGGAGTGGACCTCGAGCTGCGAGATTCGGGGACGGGGATGACCCTGGGGGTTGGTAAAGAACTTTGTTAATGCTTCCGAGGTACTTCACCTTCATCCCGGCATCCATCTTCCTCGCCGCAATCAAACTTAAGTCCCTTTCGGATTTTAATCTGTAATTAATTTGCAGCCGCAAAATGCGAGATTCTCTTCTCCAGCAATCAACCCTTAACTGGCAAACTATTTTCTTTCTCCTCAAAGAGATTCAAACGCAATACCGTCGAGGTTACATTTTTGATGAAACTTTGAACACCGAATTTTGTACAGGGCTCAGTGTTCAGTGCTCCGTTTACGAATTATATTTCCAATTAAAACTTTCTTACGTCTTTCGAAACTAAAAAATTAAAACTGAGAAGCAAGCAACGCCATCCAAAAATCCGCAGATTACACCGAATGCAACGTTATAATCGAATAATGCTTTTATAAAGCTGCCAGATTCCCGCTGTCGGAAAATCGTTGAAAATTTCGCCTTCACCGGTAATATCGTTACCAGTCCTTGCAATAATCATTCTCGCGCTGAAATGGAGAATACGCGTTCACTGTTTAAATCGCAAAATGTTTGGTAACCTTTTATTTTTACATAATTCAGACGAGAGTTTGGGAGGATGATTGCGACCGAGAGGAGACGTGAGTTAGTTTAGAATCCATTTCGGTTGGCAGGTCAACCTGCTGCGAGTTGCCGATTGGCAAAGAATGCCGAAGACGCACATCCAGTAAATATAGAGAAACGTAAACTGACGGGGGCAAAGCCTTCGACAGCATTTGACGGGTCTTCGATGATCGAAGGAACCCGGATTCGTATGGTAAAACCTGAATTTGCCGAGACAAAAAAAATTTAATTCTGTCATATGAGGCATTCAAAATGTCAGAAACAGAACACAATAAAAGGAAAAAAGCAAGTTCAGCTTATCCAATTTAGAGAGATTCTCACCGATAGGAAAAGTGAATCCACTCAGACAGAAATTGAGGAAATCGTGCTTCCCAACTAATGCCGCTGCTCTGCATAAGACACGACGAACAGTATGGTGTGAACTTCCTGGGCTTTTCTTCGTTATTTTTTCATAATTCCATTATTTATAAAACTATCCAGTTTAACTGCGGCATGGATTGCTTTTATTACTGGCACATTCTACCTGATTATCGTTTCGTGCAATAAAACTTTTTTTTTTATATCAATTAAGATATCAGCGACATGTCTGCTATATGGCATCAACATGGATGTCATTAACGAATGTTTCTTGCATTTTTCTTCATCGAGGAAGATGTAAAATTACTTTCCAGCGAGTAAGACCATAATTTTCTTACTCCTTCCTCGAGCGAGTTGAAAAAAAAAATTGATTATGCCGCCCGGCAGACCCAGTAATAACGAATAATTTTAATAATTATTAGATTTTCGAATTCAGTCGATTTAGAAGCATAAACCATCGGTTTCATAATGCAAAACGTTGCAAAATTTCGCCACACTTTGAAATCTATTCTTGAATTCAACGAATATTATTGACATAGATGCGGAAATGCAGTTTCAAAATGAAACTTGCTAAATTATGTCTCTCGGAAAGGTCAGGTTATAGGTATCTCAATATTGGCAGTGAATATGATTCGATATTCTGAAAATCTTATAAAATTAGGACTTTTCAGATGTTCAGTTGATAGCCATTGACATAACTAAGTAGCAGAAAGCTGATGGAATTTAGTTTCATTTACCCGTGCTATTACGTGCTAATTACCCGTGCTAAAAAATAACAGAATAACATTTGACAGACTGATGATATCTTAATAACTGTTTGTCATCGATCTTTTTTTTCTTTTTCTTACATAAGTTAACTCCTTCTCAGTTAAATTGTGGTTTAGTTACATATTTATGCATGTAACGATAATGAAAGCGCTTCAATGATACCTGGGAGGTGATGAGAACCGACTGAAGGCTAGAAAAATGTTAATTCTATTTTTAATTTTTATTTTTAAAATGATTAATCGAAGATATCTCAATTTGAATATTAGATTCAGGGCTACACGAATTGAAAGAAATTTATATTTTTGATCATTTTTTAAAATCACCACTTACATTACCGGGAAACATGATCCGAATCTCAATTATTTTAATGGAGAATTTACGGATCTATATTATTACTATTCCGTTTGCGTTTATGCAATACAATAAAACTCTTACTAATTTTGAACAAAAAAATTACGAAATGTAATTTCAATCTTAGTGTGCCAAATAAAGAACAAAATTTTGAGATATGCTCAATCCCTTTTATACTTGTTAAATGCAATCTAAGATTTTATGACAATCCCGAAAATTATTTAATATTGAAATCGTATCAGTTCAATCAATTATTAATCCGTCTTAGTTAGGGAATAAAATAAAATGTAAGCTTAACAACATTTCGTTAAATTTATTGTTCTGAACTTGCTGTTTGTTTTGCTTTTAGCACGATGCTATAATAAACAATTTATTATTGGTTTCTTCTAATGACTAGCTAAAGAATAAATAGTTTCCATATTAAATACCTTTTAGAATTCAAATTTTTCAAAACAACGTTATCTTTTATTTACGTTATCTTAGATTTAACGCATTATGACTAAAATGAAAATAAGAAAAATATCTAAACCGATAATTTATAAAGCTTATATGCATCCTGAAAAATGTATTTGTTTTTACAGACGATTATAAAACATTAAGGAAATACAAATTTCAATAAAAAACATACATTTTATGCTTGACGTCAATATAAAATTAAAATATACGCTTTAAACAAGCTTTTATGAAAGAAAAGTCAAAATGAGGACATTAGATATATAGGTTAATGGTAGTAGATGAAACTGTGGAATCAGCAAAGAAATTTTTATTTTAATTTTAAAAAGGGAAAATTAAAATCCTCTAAGTAAACGAATTATCCGCAGATAAATATCTTATATTAAACATCATAAAGAAGATAATTTTACATGGATGAATTAAATATTTTTAAAAAAATGTTGATTTTTGTTTTTTTTTGAGAAAATATCGGAAAAAAATGTTCTTTTTAGACTAATCTTCTAAATGTATTCAAAGGAATATATTTTTAGTCCGAGTTCATCTTTGATTTATCATCGATTCCCTATCAAGTTCAAGTTGCTTTTTTCAGAAACTAATAACAACGCTCGCCATTTTGGAATGTCACTTAAATATGAAATATTTAGCATAAAGCTCGATGCAGGAGTGTGGAAAACCGGCCACGTTTATCCGAAGATGTTATGCAGATTCGATCCCGTAACTTGAGAGCTCCGGAGAACGAAATAATTTTTCAAAATATAAAACTATCCACGTTTTTTCATTCCCTTTTGAAGGACAATAAAGTTTTTCTCATTTCCATCTGAAATCAGACGGAATATCTGACGGTTCTCGTGTTCGCGCACGTTTCCAACATGTATAAAATAATCCCTTTAGACGGGCGGAATGATCACGCCATATTGACATAAAATATAAAGAAAAAAAGGAGGAGATGGGAAAATGCTGTTGTAGTCTCATAATGAAAGCGAACACACGATGCACAGTCACCGAATATGGGAAGAAATTTGATTTTTTCAATTGAAAATCCGAGATCGATTTCTGCATCGGCTCCGAAGCAATATTTGCTGCGGAGGAGGAGACGAAAGCTTTCAAACTGAAACTAGATTCAAGCTTCTACGTGCCGGAGTTATTCATTTGAATGAGAGAAAAAAATTAAATGTGTTCAGCCGGGAAATCAGAGAACTACGTGAAACAGAAATTGAATTATACTTTGAGAACTCTTCCAAGGAATGTCTTTATCCCCACCAGGTTGAAGAATTAAGAAAATACAAAGTTTCAACTTTGTGTTACAGCTAAACTTAATAATATTTATGGCAGCATTACATTTTTCCACTCTAGAATCATTCAAGTCTCCCACCAACATATTTATGTTTGTTTTTCATATCTCTCATATTTTATCATAAAGGAATAAGTTCAAGTCTAAAAATTTATTTTTACAATTCATTCTACTTTGAAACGAGAAAAATCCATTTCTGTATCTGGAAAATATATAAATAATTCAATGGATTTGGGGGGAAAAAAAATATTGGAAAACCAAAATCGTACATAATTTACATTAGGGAACCCTCCACACGATTGGCAATCAGTCGGTTATATTATAGCAGCTATTGCAATTTTAATATACGTGCAATACTCATATTTATATAAACATCTTAACATCCCTTCACATTACTCCATGCTGAGGAAATTTACGTTCAAAATTTGAACAAGTTAAAATGTACGGAACTCATTCAAATTTCGAATAACAAAACTAAAAATCGTACGTATGGGTTTTTACAAGTTATAAATAAGGAAAAAAAATCTGAAAAATAATTGAAACTGATCTAACCCGATTGGAACACGCGACACCAGACGCTTCATCATTCAAAGCTCTTGAGAATTATGAAAACCACTTTGTGTTGCATTAAATCAATCAACAATGTAACAACTAAAATCCCTTTTTATTTTATCGTTAAGTTAGATTCGATAATAAAAATATTAAAATCGTCTAAGGAGTCATTCACGGAGGCCAAAGGTATGAAGTTACCAGTTTCAAGGTAAATAGTGCAATTCCGAACATTGTGATTAATCCTTTAGATACACTGAAGATTCATCATTAGCCCAAACAGCAGTTCTGCCGTCACCTAATTTGCAGCCCATCCCAGAGCCAGACTTTTACGGAATTTCATACGGTTGATCAGCAGACAGGAAAAAGTGAGAATGTGCTTTGCCTCTGAAATGCGAGGACTGCTGAACCGTTAAAAACCATTGTTTGAACAAACTCTCCATATTCATACTTTCATTTGGCTGATTCCCTTTATGACTGAAAACCATGTCGTGACTACTGTAAACGATTTCATTTTTACGGATTTGTCGGAGTTTGAAATATAATGTTATGTTATTACTACCCTGGGAAATATATCAGAATGCTTCATCATTAAATTTTAAATCTGCATTAAATTTACATAATTTATTTAATGATTTATGTAAATTCTAATTTCTAAAACTCTTAAATGTAGACTCATAAAATTACATTTCGTTCCTAACCTTTGAAAAAAAAAATGTTTTCTTACCTTTTTCTGCACACAGTATGACTCCGACAACAAATTTTATATTATTATTGATTGCGTTAAAATATTTATATTTCCTTAACAGGAAAATGAATTTAAAAAGAAAATGAAGTAATTTGATGCAAATGAAAATCTGTCTCAAAAAATATCTTGAAAACATTTTTACACAAAAAAAATGAAGGCAGGCAAGTTTCTCTAAAATTATAAAACATTTTAATTTTATGAATTCGGTATAGCAGGAAAATTTTTAAAGATTTTTGCTGGCGATATGCTGACAAAAAACCAGATGCCCTGGCAGACTTCTAAATTAATTCACGTAGCGAAAATATTAATTTTTGTGATTCATGGAAGGTATAATAAAAATATATTCTAACATAGCTTAAGCATAAATGCTGAATAAACCCCGCAATTTTTGGACATCAAAACCAGAGTCAAGTTAATTAAATAAAAATTTGTTTTTGCTTGCAATCAGTTTTACATCGCGCGGCTCCCTATTTAATGGTAAATCTGCAATAATTGTAATTTAAATTTTAATTTAATGTAATTTAAAATTTAAATCAAAAGCAATTGTGACCAATAACTTTAAGGTCGATGAAAGCTAATATGGTAACAAGGAACGTTTGGATTGTCTTTGGAAATCGGAATTCATCACCCGGGGTTAAAGTTTCACTCCGCATGAAAATTTCCAAAATGAAATAGTTTTTGGATTTGCTCACGGATCACAATTTTTTTTCTCGAGCAAGAGAAAATCCAATTTATCAAAATGAAATTGAACTTCATTCCTGGATTATACACGGTACATAAATAGATAAGCTTTTCCAGTCGTTTTTCACTAAATTGATTTATTCCTCAAGTTTCATTTTTTATTTGTTGTTGTTGTTATCAAATTCTTTCATTAAGAAAAATTTATTTTAAAATATTCCTTTTAAAACATTAAAAATGATATTTTTCTACCGTTTGCTGTTTTATTCATAAATGGAGTTATTTCTGTCGTATTAAAAAGATCAAATAATTTCAATCTGATATATCTGACAAAATCAAATGTGTGATATTGTAAATCCTTATTACATAGTGATATATAATCTGAAAATCAAATTTTTAATGTCCATAAATACAATTTTATGAAGATGCTTTGCTTCACTTAAATATTTTTAACTACTCGCCGAATTTTACATCCGAGGCAGAATTACATTACAATAAATTGATGATATAGAAAATTAATGACGAATGTACCAGTTTAACAAATAAAATTGACAACACAAAGAAGCACTTTATAATTACTAATTTAGCTAAAAATTTTAAACGTATAAAAATGAGAATCGGAAAGAGAGGACATGTAGATTGGGAATCTTAGAGCACCCCTTAAAAAGGAATACTTTTAAAAGACTTTTTAAAGGAATACTTTAAATAAAGAAATATTCTTAAGAATAAATTTTGATTTGTGGAACCTCTCATTGTTAATCATATAATAATTATGGGACTTTTTCCTTGATACCTAAAGCAATATTTAATTGAAAGATATTCAAAGAAAATAATCAATTATATTTTATTTCACATTTTAGAAAATTTTTCTTCATGTAGAAAACTTAAAAAAATAGAATAATAAATACAATGATTCTAAAACAAATTGTTTTTAAATCGTCCATTAGCCGACTTGATTACAAGGCTCTGAATAAATCACCTTTTACTGAAAAAAACTGTAATTATTGGTTACATTTTCAACAGAAGTTATTAAAATAATATTAATGCAATAAAAAAATAACAGATATGTTTTTTGGAACAATCATTTCAAGAGAAAAATTAAGTAAAAATGTATGTTGAGAACCTTTATGTAACAAATGGGAAAGTAATGCATATTTTAACACGATACCTGCGTCTCATAGCATGTGAACTTTCCATGACAACTTTTTTAGGCTTACAACCTAGAGTTAGTTTGTTATTTAATTATGTTTAAATTTTCTTCGATGAATTTTTCATGTACTACCAATCCATTTAACATGCCATTCAATTTCAGTCTCAAGCAATAAAAAAGAAAGTTTAGAGCTTGCTAGTTAACTCGCGATAAGTTAAGTTAGTAATATCGTTAGCGGAGAAACCGTTCCTATTTTTTCCTCAAATCAAAAACATGGCAACATCAAGACTAAGCTTTAATCAGTTCAGAAAGTTTATTGTAACGATAAAATACATCTGAAGCAGACTTCTTTATTTCTTTCGTATAGTTATGACCACAATAAGGAAGAGATTTCGTTTTACAGCAACCGAGTCAAAAAGCAACATTGCAAGAAATTCGTGTCGGAGCCTTATAAACTCGACGATCGAATGAAATTTTACTTCTTAAAACCCGTAAATATCATATAAATTTGAAATTATCTCACTTTATACGAAAAAGTTTGAAAGCGTGCAGTACGTGAAGCAGCTAATAAGAACGAAAATAATCGGAGCATATAAAAAAGTTGCGATAATTATTAGTTAATATTCCCCGTTTCAATAGTGGGACATGATTAGCGAGGACCAACATTTCGGATAAAGATCTGAATTTATGTCGAATATAAAAGGAGATCACCATAAAAAAAAAAAAAAGGCGTTCAGTCAAATGTCGAAATATATTAGTGCTCACAGCATATCATTTTTTTTGCCATTATAAGAGTGATCATTGAGTAAATAAAGCGCTGAAATAACACTGTGCTACAAAAGTCATATGTTAATGCCAATTCTAACTGGACTGCACTATCGGATAACGGCAAAATACGTCAAATCCAGTGGCTACTCTAAAACACTTCAAACAGTCCTAATCCACTAATACCAATACATAAACCTCTAATTATTTGATCCAAAATGAATTTTTTTTTTCAGAATATTTCCATACTGGTGGTTTTGGTGTATAGCTGGCGCGTTCAAGTCAACATGCGAAAATATCAAGATTTGCAAGACATATATTATGGTAAGCACATGATAGGGTTGAAAACCGAAAGCCTTTATGAAAATAGATTTTACAAAAATCCCATTTGTACAGAAAATAAATTGACGACCGCATAGAAAGCAATATCGCTCATCAGAGTCGGACAATCAAATTCCTTCGGCGCCATTTATCATCAACAGGTTGCTTTCATTCAGGAAAATCTTACGAATGTATTTCACTGGAAATATTAAGCAAATTGTGATGGTGCACCATTCTCTAACTGAAGAAAAAGTTCGAAAAATTACATAAAAAATTAATAAATATAAGAGGAACACCGAAATTAAAAAAACAAAAATTGCAATTTAGGTTGGATGACAGCGTTAAAAATTCTAAAATATAAAAATTAAAACCAGATCTTCCAGCTTGAAATTCTTCAAAGAAAGCCATAACATGACTTTAAAAAATGATCATTATTTGTGCAAAAACCTTGTGGCGACCATATAAAATTAATGACAACCGAGGAAAGAAGAAAATTCAGAAAATCTAGGGAAATTTGTTCAATCAAAATAAAAAACTTTAAAAAGCAATACAAAAATTTACTTGCAAGAGTTTGCGTTTTGTCAATTCGACGTAATGGCACGAGCCTCGTATAAAAGTCGTTCCAAAATTCTAATCTTAATCATATTTTAGCAAAACAAAAACCTTGTGGATATATATAAATAATTGTTATTATTGCTCAATCTGTCAGCCTAATAAGTATAAGATCACAAAAGGAACAATCCGATTTAATGAATATTCTCATGAACCCGAACAACCTCATAAGCGTTCTTGTACATTCGAAATATTTTAAAATTTTTGTAATTTCAATTTTTATTTTAGGAGTGCAGATAGCATATTTTACCATAATTGGAACCCAATTATTTATGATTATTCTCAGCATAGTTCTAACCATCGGTATAATTAAGGTAATTATCTTTTTCTTTGTGTATACATAAATTTTTTGAAATAAAAATTTTTACTACTCAGGTTAATCGATATCTTTTCAAACAAACGGCTTCACAATAATCAAAATTTGTCATTCTATTAATATTAATTTCAAAAAATTAAATTTTTTTTTTTCAAATAAATTTAAATTTTTGTTAAACTTAAAGGTTTTTTTAATAACTACCCCTTATTGTCAGTTAAGTTTAACGTCCGAATAATCTCAGAAAAATTGTTTTTTTACGCAAGACAAAAAAAAATAAATAAATAAATAAAATGTAGTCATTTTATTTTATGTTATATATACGATACACCTAAAATGTGACCGGTCTTAATCTTTTCCTTCTCAATATTTTCCTATTCCCGCGACGTGTATTCCACTTCATCAGTCATAACCCATCAACGTTATACGCTAATGTTACGTGGTTTTCGTAAACGACTCTGCTGATGTGAAATCGAGTTTTTCGCTTCGAACTTGAAGCTACATTTCCTCTAATCACTTTTCGAAATTCGAATCTGAATTTCACTTCCGCTCCTACGGGAACATCCGGAACTGTTCAAGTCATTTTTATTTTTCCTTTTTCCCTACTCCATCGCACACCGTTTCGGCCTTTATCATAAACCGTTTTCTGAATCTTCCGCATCGCGTTATCCTCATCACCAGATGCCGCAGTATCATTTGTTCCCCATTCCCCGTAACAAACCGGATTCATAAATTATATTTGTATTTCCCAAGTTATTTCCATTTTGATAGCTGCTGTCTTTCCAATAATACATTATATGATTTTCGTGCTCTGCTTTTGATTGCTGTAAGCATTAAGTTCATCTGCATTACATCCAGAATTTAATGGATACAATTCGGATCTGTGTGTTTTTTCCATGCATCAACCATATTTTATTCCTTCAATGTCCAAATCTCTTGCATTTGAAAATTGTATTTTAAATCAAAGTCATATCACTTTTTTTCTATGATTTTTCATTCTGAATTACGCTTAAAGCATAAAGTAAATAAAGAATAGTTCTTTACTAAACTTAATATATGTATAAAGTAATAATATTAATACTATTAATAATATAACTGTCTTATTTATAAACTTTATATGGATATTATACAATTTAAGTTTCATCCTCGTTCGATCATGATCATCACAACAACGACGTTTATCATAAGAGATTATTATACGTATTATCCTTAAAGTGAACACGGAAACGAAAAAGTTAAAATGTTTTCAGAAAACCGCCCCAGTTCGGTGCACTCCGGAAGAGTTTTCATAACTTGTACTTGTATACTCATATTGCTAAGGAGTTTCGAGCGTCGGAGATAGGACAAGAAGATTTTCTTTTTCAGGCACGGTGCGTTTTAAGGAATATTTCGTTACGTCCAGTCTCCCAGCGTTTTTCCCGTAAAATTCTCGGCTCCACAAATTGCCCGCCTCGAAAATTCGCAAATCACCGCGCTTTGAGAGAATTTCCATGGATTTCAAAGCTCTCCCAAATGGTGGTCCGATTTCGCAAAAAAAAAACGGAAATGATTTGTCAGAGTTCGGCAGCGATTGGCGGACAAAGCGATTCTCCAAACAAGTCGAAATCCCTCCGTCAAACGAGGCGTTCGAAAGCTAAGGCCGGCCTTCGTGACAGCCAACTTCGAAACAACGAATTAGCTCTGTTCTGTTCCAGAAACTAGAAGCGCCGGTCGCGATTCCAGCTCCTCCAGAATGAAATCCCAGCGCATTCCGCTTTCGAAATCTCTTCCGGGGGCCCCCCCCGCACGAAGCCGAGGCCCCCCCCGAAGTCGCGTTTTACCCGCGGCTCCCACTTTTTTTTTTTTTTTTTCATTTTTAACGCATTTCGGAAAGCGAAAATTCAACTGTACAACTTCGAAATGCGATTTAAATTGCATCGCAAAAGCTTCGAGATGATCCTCGATTTATTTCGCGTTACAACTCTTCGATTCTTTCTAAAATTTTTCGAAACGGAACAATTTTTTTTTTTTTTTTATCGCCAGCCGCCACTCACGCATCAACCTTTTCCTGACCTTTTCCAGCGAGTGACGCTCTCATTAAATGACACAAAAATTCTGACGCATTTCCGACCATTTGTGCGTTTCGAAAGTTCCTTTCACGTCCACATTTCAATTAACATTCATTTATATCCATATATATATATATATATACTTAACATCTAAGTATACTTTCGCGAAAATTCCTATCGATGTTTGTTATGACCAATTTTTGCATCTCTTTAAATTGCATTTTAAGAAATTTAAATTTTATTTCAATCATTAATCATCCTTCGCAATTCATTAGATGCGGCAATAAATAACAAAGCTCCGCTCTTTTGACTTGTTCATCCGGAAAATGTTTTATCCATTTAACACAGTTGCTAAATTTTGACAAAATGCTCCGCTTACCTTATAAATATAAATTATGCATTACCCGCATTAACTTAATAACGTTAATGGCGACAACAAAAAAGGGTTGTCAACCATTTCATTTTCATTGGTAGTTCGTCAATTTTTCTGCCAGGCGAAACCATAAATTTTCAACTCCCAGTAACGTGGGTAATTTGTTGAAGAAGTAAAGAGAAATTGTTTTAATTTCGGCTTTAAATGAAATTACCACAATAATTTAAAATAATCCAGATTTTGTAAAAACCTAATTCCGGGTGTAAAATCCGATGCCGAAATTGCAGCCGGAAAATTTTCTCTCTCGGTGCACCCCATTCATTTGACAACATTTTCAGCTCTTAATTTTTATATATATATATATTTTTTTTTTCGGGAAAGTCCCTTTTTACCAGGCAGAATGTCAAGTGCTGTTGGGGCAAAAATTTACGCCTCTCGTTTCACTCCTTCGTTCCCCAAAAAACCATTTCCAGAATTCTGAATGCGAAAAGCTTTCGTTCGAATTTCATAAAAGAACCAACGTTAATGTGAAATTCAATACCTGATTCTAAAGACCTCGAAACTCGCTCAGTACACTTTTTAACTCTAATGGCTTTTTCTACTGCATCAGTTCGAATGTCTTGCGCTACAGTGTCTGTCTCTCGGCCCTTTGGGAATGCAGACGCTGCGGGAAATATTTTTTTTAGATAATAAAATTTTGCGATATAATTTTTCTCCCGACGAACCGAACAACGGCCTTCCTCCGCACTTTCGCCCTCACCCAAGCAGCAAGCAGCACACCGCAATTGGGAAAAAGCTTCCGAAATTGCTAAGAAGTTTGTCTGCAAACAAGATAGCGAATACGGGAAAATTAAACCCGTGGCAATCCCATAATTTGCGGCATCGAACTTTTAAAATGCGTAATAAAGATTATTTTTGCGCCTTAAATTATTTTATTAGCCTGCAAAAGAATGCAAATGACAGTTCCATTAAACGGAAAGAGATTCTGTAACTGATTTAAATCCCTGGACGTCGAATACATCTTACGCAGCTATAAGAGTTCGAAATGGGAATAAGAATCGATAGCAATAATCTATATCTCACACTGGACTCAATGGAAAATAAAAAAAATTTATGTGGCTGGTTAAACTTCATCAGGGTTCTAAAAATAAAACGATAATAAATAATCTGAAGCGAACCTTTAACATTAATTGCATTGTCCAGATTGAGATTTCTTTGATGTAAAGATTGAAACTTGAACCCTAAGCCTCGCAGGGCTTGCTCGGCATCTTTTCTTGCGGTAGAAGGTAAAACCCTTCATGGATCCTTCCGCCGGGAAGTGTGGAACTCATCACGATCTTATAAACGTCATCCACTAAAAACCTTCCTGTCGTCCCCGTTCTGAGAGAGCGGGCAAAACGAGGGACAGCGCGGCTTCCGGCCGGATGGAACTGACACAAATTCGCAGTTAGAACAAAAAAATGGATAATCATGTTTCCCGACGTAGCTTTTCTAATAAAACGCTTCCCGAACCGCACAGATTGCTGATGGCTGCAATATTTTGGGTCACTCCGTACAAATATTAAGATTTGGCCCATAAAACACCGGAATGCAGTTTTTCGTTTCCTGTCTTTTCCGCATCACCGTCTGCATTTCATAGTGCGCCCAAGAAACAAGGAGGAATATATTGCGGTTTAAGCCGTTCCAATTAAAATGTTTTTTTATTTTTTTAAAATTACATTTCCTGTTCGCTTTCCCTTTGGGACTTTAACGTCTTCTGCTAATCATCGCGGTCTTGTATTGGTTCGTTCTAACATTGTTCCTCCCGGAGACTTTTCCTCCAATTTTTTTAACGCAACTCCGTCCGAGAAGCGGTCCCATCATGGCGCTGATTTCCTCTTCCGGCTTCCGCTTACGTCACCGGAAGTTCCGAATGGTCTACTTTTTATCTCTTCACGATCCTGAAACTCGTGTCCCTAGACTCCCTTCTCCGTGTTTTAGATAAGCCTTTGCCGCATTGCATTTTCCCCTTCTTCGGTGTTATCCGGAAACGTCAATTGACTGAGGGGTATTGCATGAACGTTGGCGTTCCTGCGTCTCTGCTGGACTTTTTAAATGAAATGACCTGCTATCCTCTGACAAGACCGCCTCCTAGCCGTCACAACCACCGACGTTCAGCCTCTTCATACAGTGCCACTGTTAGAGGCACTTGCGCATCCATTTGCATCTAGTTAGGTTTTTTGGAACCTTCTACCTTTATCAGCAGTTCGCCGGTTTGCTGCTCAAACGAGTACGTTTTAATCTTGACATCCTCCACAGCGTTCATGTTTATTTTCTTCCCGTTTAGTATTTTCAATAGATATCGCCAACGCCGCAAGCTTTCCCTGGCTTAGCTCATCTTTTTTCAGTGCCAATTTTCAATAAATTCCTTTTTCTAATTCTGCAAAACTGATCGAACATTCTTATGGTGGAACTAAAAATATTTTTTACAAAGCTTTCTTAATTAGCTTTTAAAGGTTGATTAAAACAAGATTGCTATTTCCCTAAACAAAGAGAGATTGCTGCTGTTCCCGTTTTCAGCAATGAAATTATTAGGTGGGAATTAAAAGATAATGAAGCAAAAGCACGGAGATTTCTCTGAATATCTGTTTGCTGGAAGTTTCCACGCGGTCGAAAATTTTCAAAGCGAATTATCTAATTTTCAGGTTGTAATCTGTTTCGGAAAATTTAAATCCATGTACTACTGAAAGTCACGTCAAAGCAATATTTAAGGGAAAAGATTTTGCGATCTTCCGACGAAAGTTGATCCTTCGCTATGGAATCTGATCATTCCCAATAAGAGAGCTAAATCAAATTTTTAATCCTTTTCGTCACATTTTCTTTAAAGATTAAAAAATTTTTAAATATAAATTATAAATTTTATAAATTAAAAATTTAAAACTTTTAAATTTTTAAATGTAAAAAATAATATTGCAAAGCAATTTCGTTTTGGTAAATGATAAAAATCGACGAAAAACGCTGATTGAAAACGAAACTAAATTTTTCTACAGGAAAAAACAGCGCTGATTGTACCTTGGGTAATTGGTTTCATAACTTTAATGGCTTTGGAAGCTGTCTCGATAGTATACTCCAATGTTCTGAGAGATCATGTAAATAGGGTAAGTTAATTCAATTAAATGTTTCCCGCTATGAGATTTACTTCTCAACGAACTTCTATTGAACATTAGTCGCTTAATATTAACAATTTTCAAAATTATAACAAGTTTCCAAAATTTCTCGTCTCGCATTCAGTCCTATTACCTTCTTGGCTCACATTTTGTAGCAGGTAAGGAACTTTATCCAAGACAGATTTTTCAAAATTTCATTTTCGGGTAACAATTATAGAAATCCCTAATAAAAATAATTAGAAATTATTACTGTAGACTGACTTTCTTCTGTATAATACTAATAGATGTAGAATTTGAATATAATTTTAAAATATTACCTAATGTATATTTATTTAAAAAGTTATTAAATTTATTAATACAAATATAAGTATACTTAAAACTCAATCTAAAATAATTATTATGTAGGTAAAATTCTTAATCTAAGGAAATCGTAAAAATTGATTGTATTTGAAAAGAAGAAAAAAAGGATTGAAATAATTAAGAAAATTAAAATTAAATTATCAATGAATAATTTTTTCTTTTATGTTCGTATTTTCACTTCGACCTTGTCTATAATTTAAAAGTATAAGATCTTGACATGATGAATTCCAAATTTTTAACCCATCCATTAATCAATTTGCTTCAAACGGTCTCTTAAGGAGGAATTTAATTACATAGTTAAGATTTCAACATATGTATCCCCAGAGAACTGTTATCTATTTTTTTTTAAATTTTTTTCATAAAAAATGCATTTCTATTAATTTTTTACCTATTTATTTATCACAAAAAAATAAATAAATGGTATAATATTTGCAGTTTCGGCTTTATTCAAATTTATTTCTCGTCGCCTAAAAATAAATTAAAGAAAATCTGAAAAGGTTTTCTGCTTTATCAAAAGGACAGTTCAGACTATGAGAAGATGCATAAGAATCTGACATTTAAAAATTTATAATTTAAGATTAATTATAAAAATTTAAAATTTTTTTTTTTCTAAATCTACGGAAGCTTTTTATTCCATATACTTTTACCATGGTTAAAATAAAACAGTTTGAAAAACTTTAAACTAGATAAAAGAAAACTTTTTGAGAATGATAAGTGCTTCAAAAAGCTCTGAATTATTCGTAATATTATTTTTAAGCTCTAAAAAATCCTTGTTATTCATAATAGGTTTGAAGCTGATTAATGTCCAATAGCTTCCTCAGTTTAAAAATAAATTTATCATTTGAAACAAAATACAGAAACATGATTATAATATAACCATGCCAAAGAACTGTCGCAGTAAAAAAATGAATGAATACATTTTAAATTTCTTAAGATAATGATGATCTAATTTTGATTAAAAAAATATTTTCACATTTTTTTTTTAATAAAATAAATTACATAAATTTAATACATATATTTACTTACTAATTATTTCGCTAGGTATTAATCTTATTCATTCAAAATACAGAATTTCAATCAATTGAAGCTTAAAAAAATGTTATTTTCTCCGGTTATACTGTAAATTAGATTTAAGAAATTTCAATTTGGCATTATTATTTACAACAATGCAAAATGCACAAATACACGAGATAAAGCAAATTGCAAAATATCCGAGAAAATAACTCTGTTATATTGATTTTAGTTACATTACAGATTTTATTAAATCAGTGATTGGCTTTTATAACCGCCGATTAATGTCCGAACGATGTGGCAGAGGTTGTGCAATCGGTTCCCTTGGCCACAGAAAGGATGAACAAATTCTGTGGGAAAAGAGGAAAATTGCTATCCCGTAATTTTCCCAGTTTTAATTTTCCCTTAGAAAGTTTTTGGATCTCTCATGACAATAAATTTAAATTTGTTTCCTTTAATTAAGACTAAGCTCTCAGCTTACAAAAGGTGATTATTTTAGTTGACAGTTTAAAAAGGGGGCCTTTGCCTTACTTCTTCACTTTTGTCAGACAAATCTTACAATATTCTGATCTCGTCCTATTCATGAAGCTTGTCAATGACAACACTTAAAACAGTAGGCATAATTGTAGGGCTAATAGTGTGCTCTGCAGTTTGAATTCAGTAATCATTTAATTCATAATGTATTTCAAAATTCAGTATGATATAAGAAGAATATTTCAATATTATTTTCTAATACCTACTTTTCTTTCTTCAAGGAGTTCGATGCACTGTGTAAGGCCGAAATGTCTTTCTTCATATCCAGAATAATTCTCAATGTAAGTATAATTTATTGCCAGACTTCCAGCTTGATGAGCTGGATCGAGATTTATTCCACGAGTTATTCAAAGAATCGCTACAAATTCGCTACGAAATAGTTTTATTATAAGGGAATTAATTAAAAATTCTTTCATTTAGCTAAAATTTGGAGAAATAAATAATTAGTAATGAATTTTATTTATTTTATCAACATTACGGAAGCAAAAAAAAATCTAACTAGTTTCAATTTTTTCCTCGGCCTGGTAAACTCATAACAGAGAGATTTTGCTGGTCTATGTTGTATCTTGCATAATCTTTGTTGTAAACATTCATATCGATCAAACGTGGGTCAATTTTGATTTTTATCCGAGAGGAGGCCAACAAATCAAACTTATTAACAAGCATAAAATAATTAAACGTGCAGTTCCCCCAAGAATAATTACAAAGAGAACAATATTACGGGATAGTGTTTATTCAATAGATTATTAACCAGAATATTAACAAAATAAAATGAATAAAAAAAAACTCATTAAGGTTGGACAGTGAAAAATAAAGGATTTTGAAAGTTTAAGCGGTTGATTTGACTCGGGTTCGACAGCAGCCTGACGGATTCGGAGACGTCGGCACAACCGTGCATCGTGCGACATCGGTGGGCAAACCGAAAAGAATCGCCCTGCAGAACTGCGTCGGGTGGTTCGGAGTCGGATAATGAAACAAGTGGACGGGTCCGACGCTAAACCTGACGCTGAAACCTGAAATTAACGCTGCCATTTCCCCAAAAGAGAGGATGCACGACGAGCAGTGGCCGCGTCCGAAGAAAGGTTTTTCCGGACTGGCGCGGGAACGGGAGTTGCATTCCTGCTGGAGGAAACGGAAGAATTCTTTGCTCCGTTCTTTCTCCGTCCGTCCACGTGTTTATTCGATGCTCGTGGCTATTATTGCAATATTGTTTGTCAACGAGTGTGTTTAATGTTGTGCGTTCCGAATTTCACTTAATGTAATTCGTTTGTAAAATTAATATTTCACAGAAGAAACAGGGAAAAATATCTCGGTGAATAATACCAATAACAATATTATGTGAATACTTCATTGTCGTATAGATGAACCGTGGAATACGTAATGTTGACAGAAACAAATGTCAATGTAGTCGATTTAATTATTGCTCTTTTGCCTTTGTCGGATGTGAATATAGTAATGCAATCATAGCCCAATGTTGCAAGAACCTTACGAAATGTAAGACGTTTCCTATATTGCGTAATAAAAGTCTACTATTAGCTTAATTTCTTTTACTCTTTAATTTCATTTTCCACTTTTCTTTTTTTCATGTTTTCCAGCAATGAATGAAATTATTCATTCTTTATAGAATGAAAGTTTTCATTCAGTTTATTGTTTTTTAAAATTTTGACAAACTGATTTACTTTTTAGGTAATCGCAATATACAGCGTCATGAAATTTTACAATTTGTTAAAAACCGGAATAACATGGAAAGGACCCGAAGCCATCGAACTCTGATACAACGAGTACTACGGAAAAAGGAAAAAGGTTTTCAGATATTCGACGCATAACGAATACAGTGATGCCAGCGGAAGCGGATTCAGCATTGCCGATGTTGATCAGGAAGATTCGCATACAAATTTGATGATGAAAAACTGTGATTCTTCTTGCAGTGGACAGTTTGTATAAAAACTAGATTTTCAGTGTAACTTCCATTTATTTTGTACATTTGAAATGTTAATCATAGCTTGGGAAATGCTTAGAAATGTAAAAAACTTAATTCTGTCTCTTTTTTTCTTGTATTAAAATTTTTAAACGTACAAAATAGTTAATTAAAAGCTAAATTCTAACATTAATCTTCATATGTAGACGCTTTTGAAGCAAGTGCTCTACAAATGCTATACAAATTTATTGGATGCTTACTTATTAATACTTTTCATTCTAGTGGCCATTAGACATTTATAATTACCCGCTTTTTCCACTTTCCAATGCTACCGAAAATGGAAAGACTTTTTATTCAAACAATTGAACACAATCTTTTCAGCTATTAAACTATTGTGCCTTTACTAATTTTATAAATTGTAGTACATATGTGGAATTAAATTTGGAGGAATCTTGAATGCTGCTATCGCAAGTGTTATATGACAAAAATTTAATATATGATCTATGAATTGATTTGGTGTACATACAATTGCCGTTAAAGTATTGTTTTACGAAAAAAAAGAGTTTTACAATCTTAAGAGAAGTATTAATGCTACATGCAAAAAGATTATTTGAAGCTAAATTATAATATTGGAAATCCTACATTTGATTAAAAAGTATAATTTTTTATATATGGTTAATTTTAATGAAACAAAACTATACGAATCAGACCAGTCCAAAAGGAATAAAAGAATTTTGAAAACCTTTTTCTTGTGAATGAGTTTTCTTACGAGTTATTGCCAAGTTAAGAAATCATTTAAAAAAGTTTACTGCAAGTGACAAATCATGTCAGTTAGCTTGAGACTGCATGTTGTTTTGTTTGAAATGACTAAACATTTGATCAAAAGCAACTGACCAATTGAATTTGCACTGTAAGATATTTTAATGCCTCGGGAATTGCATTCTTTTTATATTTTGTAATGATACGTCCAACTATCTGGAAACAAAATTATACTTAAAACTCGTATGAAATGGATAAGCTCCCATATATATTTATTCTCTATTCATGAGCGAAAAATTGCGTATTAAATTTTTTTTAATCACCGACCAACCAAGTATCACAAAACTAAACATATTTGGTTTCCATTATATTTAAGAAAGAAGTGAAACATTATGTATGTACTATTTTTAGCATAAATATATTATATAAACAATTAAATTTCAAAAAATCCATTTTACTTTTAGCTCTTAATAATCAACCGAATAAGGCGATTAGTGAAAGATTATCTTTCCACTTTAATATTATATATGTATATATGTTTGAAAAGAAATTTTCTGAATTTAGCAAAAATTGTCTCTGTGTATAATAAACAGATAAAAAATTTTCATCTATTTAAGAGCTATTAACTTAAATATTAATAGAAATAAAATTTTATCCGGCGATAGGAATTTTAAAGTTACAGATTTATACTATTCCATCAAGAATATTTGTTCGGAATTATTCATCATACATTTGTTTTAAAAACAATCAAGTCATGATGAACAGAGCATACAACAGATTATAGAGTATTACAACAATTTAAACCTCAGATAAAATGAGCCTTTCGAGCTGCTATAAATATGAAAGCCACGATGAAGCAACAATAAAAACCGATTTTCAGCCTCCCGCTGAGAACTCGTTAACGGAACAGAGGTGCTGTTTTCTGGTGATAGGCTTAAACGAATTAAAATAGACAAATTCTTGGTTTTATTTTATATTTTAAGGAAAATCATGGGCTGATCGAGCAGAATGTGCCCATTTTAATGCACTTACATTCAAGAGCACGGATACGAGATAAATAAAAGTGAACATGGGATTAATAACAACGAATTATCTCAAATTTCACTTATGTAATTTTATTAGAACAGGAAAAACCTGTGATCCTGAGGAATCGACGTTGGTCATCACTTGTCAAACCAGCATCGCGAGCAAATCCAGAGCGAACCATGCAGTTATTTCCATTCACTCTGATTGTCTCCTCTTCTGTTTCCAGTATTTATCGACCGAAGCCCATCACGAAAATCTGAAATAATAACGTTTATAATACTGCATGCTGTTTAATTGTATTTATTCATTCATACTTATATTATTTATATCAAGATATTTAGTTGAAAGTATGAATGTAAATGAATATAAATAAAAAATTTTTTACAAAATTAACTATAAGATCTTTTTTGTCCATTATTAAAATTTATCTTCCTAAAATGAAAAGATTAATTAAATTTAAAATGAAATAACTGAAATTAATCTTCACGAAGAACATATCAACTCCTGAATTAATTTCAGTCAAAATTAGTTCTTATATTACGAAAAAAAGGATAATAAATTGACTCTCAGCAGGAAGACTTAGCATTTTTTACTTTCAAAGAACAAAATGAGATTCTCTGATAGCAGCAAAAACTATATAGAAAAGTAGAATTTTAAAACAATTATTTATTAAACCAGCTAAATTTCATTATTATGATTATAAATAAATAATAAATATAATTATTAAAATTCCTAATCAGTAATGAAATTTTATTTACTCCTTTATGTAATAAATGATTAACATAGGAGTACAATTATTGATTTTATTAATATATATTTTATTTTTATTTGTATTAAAATCATATTACATTAAACTTCGTTCTATTTTTTATAAAATCATATATGATTTTCATACATCTCTTAATCGCTGCAGGTAGTTGTGTTCCTAACGAAAATTAATGTTTAACCAAAATATATTAGAAGAAAAAAATATCATGTTTTTTAGTGAATAGAGCAGTATAAAATGTTACTTTAAGTCTTACATATCAATATCAAAAATTTTTTAAAACCGATTTGAAAAATATTTGTGTTTAATTTTATAAAAGTTTTTTTCACAAAACCGCATTACTCCGAATTTATTCAAAATATAAAATCAAATAGTTTCGTTTTTTTTCTAAGAGTAAGCTGTAAATGATAAATGCTAAATTCACGAGGTCGCATATTCGCCAAGGAAAACTATGTGCAATAGGTTGAATTCGGTTGATGTAGGAAAAAAACCTTTTCTTCTTCTTTACTTTTTTATACTCTTCATATATATTTAACGTCTTCGTTTTCCAACAATTCTATGACCCGCGACTGATTATTGACGACTAATCACAAATACTGAGTACTACTTACTATGTCGAGTTACCGACTTTTTCCGACCATATTGGTCAGTTCCTGTTATCTCTGACATAGAAAAAAATCTATCTTTAGAGCACATCATTATCTATATAAAAACATTGTTAGCTCCATTCATGTTTCTTATTATACGGGCGAGAGTCAACGTCCAGGGGTAGGAAATTACTCATTATTCTACTGTTAAAAGATCACTGACCCATGGGGTGTAGGTCAATGTCTAGGAACGGGACATTACAAATGTATATTGAAAAGGAATAAACTTAAAAAAAAGTTGTATACCCAGGCACAATGCAAACATTTACTTCGTAATTAACGTAATTGTAATGGTCTTTTTGCATTTTTTTTATCTTCTATTACATAACCGTAAGATGATTCAAGTTTATTTTTTTCATTGGACTTCTTGCTGCTGTAGCTGCATATACTCGTATCTTCTCTAATTACGAAATTTGATCAAAAAATAAAAGAAAAGGCACAATTGTTCAAGATAAATCTTCATTTGCTTGGAATGACAAACCTTAGTTTTAAAGAATTTTTTAATTCAAAGATGTATTGGAAAAAAAATTACAACATATTTTCCATTATTTGAATCTTTTGAAATTATTCTTCAAAAGCTCTGTTAAATTTCGACATTTTTCAACGGTGAAGCTATAAAAGTGGCAAAAGCTTTCAATTATTTTCTAGTCAAAAAAAATCAAAAAATTTATGTTTCAAAGATTAATAGAGCAAAAGAAATGTAATGTTAAATTACAAATATTCCATTTCCTAGCATTTTCACAGAGAGATAAAAAAATTACGGAAAAGTGAATGTTATATGTGGAAAAATAAAAATATTATGGAACAGTTTAGAATTACTTTCTTAAGTATATGTGTTAACTAGTTAGCTTTCAATTGAAGTATAATTAAATCTTGTAAGAAAAATATATCCTTATAAAAATATAATAAGATTATGAATTATATTATTAAAATTTATTTCTTTGATACTGCAAGTCCTGATCCTATATTTGAGGCTAAAAATATTTGATTTCATCATTGTAATATGAAAAATTGTCATGTATATCCTTCAGAGTATCCAAATTATAATACCAAGCAAAATGAAGGTTGTACCAATTGCAGGATGGAAGTGAGTAAAAGGTAGCAGAAGAGCTATTATCACTGTATAATATCATAAAAGCCAAAATTTTTTTACCATTCATTACATTTGATTCACTTTGAAAATATGAAAGTATGAATGAATTTTTTTTACTATTAATATATATATGATTACTAATTTTTCAAGGTTATATAATAATTTATAAATATTTTTTAAACTTAAATATTGCAGAAAAATTACCTGATTCTTGTAAAGGTAATATCAATACAAAGTCAAAACCATAACATTTAAACAAATTAATATTTTTATAAACAGACTATTAATTCAAAAAATATTTATGTAATATTACTATTAATATACTTGATATTTAATTTTACTCATTCATTTTGTTTCTGGTTAAAAGTTGTATAATCTTGCTATTTAGATAATGACAATAATTTTCTTTTTAAGATATTGTTTGAGAAAAATTTTAAATGCACTGAATTTAACTTAAATCTATTACTTCAAAATATTTTAAATTAATATCAAAATTTCATTTATCCAGTGTAGTTTTTTTATACTTTCTTGATTGATTTGATCCCAAAAACAATATATATTAACAGAAAAAAATTATTTAAAGGAAAAAGTCATTTGGCGATACCTCTAGATTTGCGCCAGAGGTTTGTCGATGATCTACTTATTATATGATCTCAGAGTCTCTAAAGAAATTATTATATATATATATAATTAAAATCGCAATGGACTGAATTGTAGTAAAGTTATTCTTCAAATTAAGAAGCTGAGAACTAAGTTACAAAATAATTAAAAACTTCTACAATTATCATATCAATCAAAATATCAATTTAAACTTTTAAATAGAAGGTTTTTTTAATTATTTAAAAGTTAAATCATTTAAAAAAATATCAATCACATTAAAATAATTTTAAAAGTATAAAAATAAATGTCATATATTTTTTAAGATTCAAATCAAAAATAAAATTTTTATAAAATATTGCATTCACTGAATACTATTAAAAACATACAGAAATTTCGCGGTTCTAAATAAATAGAACTCTGGTCATTAATTTTATTTTCATTACTTTTCTGAATAACAACGAATAATGGAATTAGTCCATGCAAAGTTTATGAAAAAAGAATGGTTTTGTTTCTCTTAAATTTTAGCGATTTTTTACATTTTGAAAAAAATATGACGTCAAATTGTCGCCATTCTAAAAATGACGTAATTTAATAAGTTTTGCTAACATTAGTTCTATCCGTTATGCTAACGCTGTCAAGTAAGCTACGAAGTATTTATAGTTGTTATTAACTTTGAGAAATGAAATTAATGTAATACTCTAATCATGAAAAGTGAAATTCTTTTAAATTACGGGGTAGGACTTTTGAAATTGAACCTTATTTTTCATGTCTGAGTCGTTGAAGCTCGGAAATGATTTTTATAATTAGCGTTATTATTATTGTTCTTACTTTCGCGATGATTTGGCATCAGAAGATAAAAAAATTTTTATTAACTGCCAGATATGAAATTATTTATTGGTTTTTAGGCGGTGCTGCCTTAATAGACGATGTTTTATTTAGTTGGAAAAATAAGTTGAAAGGTACATTCTTCAATTCATCAGTAATTGTCCTCTATTTTCTTAATATTTACTCACCTTGTTTTTTTTTAGTTTTGCCTCAAAAAAGTAATGAGGTGGCAGTTGTCACAGGTGGGGCAAGAGGAATTGGATATGAAGTGGTTAAAAAATTACTGGAGTGCGATATGAAAGTTATAATAGGATGCAGGAGAGTAGAAGCTGGAAGAAAAGCTGTAGAATCTATCAGAGATATGGGTATCACTACAGGTGTTGCAGAAATTTTTTGTTTAGATACTTCTTCTATGAAATCAGTTTCTATGTTTGCTGAAGATGTATTATCTCATACCCAAGAAATTCATGTGTTAATCAATAATGGTAATTAGTTTTATTTGTTAGATATGTTATGAGTAACAATTGTACATTAATGCAGAATATTTTAATACAGAAATATAATTATAATTCATATAGAAATACTGTCTCTTTCATGAAAGAGATTAATTTATTTTTTAATTCCATTTTTAGCTGGGATCATGTTTGTGCCTCATGTCATTACAGAAGATGGATTTGAATCTCAATTTTGTGTAAATTATCTTGGTCATTTCTTTTTGACTCATTTGCTGTTATCTGCATTAAAAAATGCTGGAAATAAGTCAGGAAAAGAAGCTAGGATTGTAAATGTTTCTTCTTGTGCTCATATTCCAGGATCAATAAATTTTAATGATATTAATTACTTAAAGTAAGAAAAAAATTATTTCATATCTTTTGTTTTGGATGCTTCTGCATTTTAATTATTCTAAAACTTATTTCAGTACACTCTATATTCCTAGTCAAGCTTATGCCCAATCAAAATTAGCCCAGTTAATGTTTACAAAGGCCTTAGAGAGAAAAATGAGATCTGAAGGATGTAAAGTTAGTTCTTTTGCTGTTCATCCTGGTGTTGTTAATACAGAAATTTTTGAAGGCACCCATCTCAAACAATTAGCACCTTGGATACCAAAATTATTTTTTAAGGTATTATAAATATATTTTTATACATGTAAAATTTCATTTTTTTTATATTTTAATTTATTTTGTTTTTTCATTCTCATCATTTTATTCATTTTAAATTTTTAAAAATTTAATAAGTCAAATTTTTATAGAAAATAGATATTTCTTACTTTGAAGTTAGGTTTTTTTTTCATTTATTATAGAGACTTAATTTTATTAATTCAAGATTAAATTATACTAAAAAAAAAATGACTAATGACATAATAGCAATGTGACATAAGAAATTCAATATTTTAAATCATAAATCTTTAATATCATAATAAATTAAATTGCTATTTGGGAATGTAAATTATTTTTTCAAATATAATCACCATGTTCAATTCTTTACAAAAAGAAATCATTCATAATTTATTTGCACAATTGGAAAATTATAATATCTAAATTAATATTGGAAAAATTAAACACTATTAGCAAAGTTTAACTTCTCTGGTTAATTACAATAATTGAATAAATGAAGTTTTAAATTTTTTGATGACGGAAATTAAGTTTTGTAATTAATCTTATAATTGAAAAAGATCATAAAGAAAAATTTTATATTACGTCTTTTATTAAATTTTTGAAATCGATAGAAATTATTTTTATTGCATTACTTCCATAAATATTTTTATCCTTTTTTTTTTTAGACACCAGAACAAGGAGCCACTTCTGTTATTTATGCTGCTATTTCTGATTCACTAAATGGTCAAGGTGGTGCTTATATTTCCAATTGTAGACAAACATGGGTGAGCCCTACAGCAAATAATATTGAAAAACAAGAAAAATTAATGGCATTGTCTCTTCAGCTACTGAAATTAAAAAATTTTGGTGAAAGAGCTAAAGAATGAATTAATGTATTAAATTTTTTTTAAACTCATAAAAACAGTATTAATTGAGCTATGACTGTTATAATTTATATACAAAATTAATAACTTTAAATAATTTGCAATAATTCTTAAACTAGATTGAGAAGCAGTTGGTAAATAAATCTTCATTCTTTAAGAGTACTTTATTAATTTAAAACCATGAAAGTGCATAAGTTTTGTCCTTGTTATCTAAATCACACATTTCATTTTGCTTTCTTCATATTATTAAAGTCAAATTTTTTTTATTTTTTTGAATTAAATAATTCATTATAAATTTAAGTAGTTAAAAATTATATAGCTGATCTAAAATAGCTAATATCAACCGTGACATACTTTGCATACCATATTCTGCCTTTTAAATGTCTAAACTTGAATTTTGAAATAAAATTATTTACATAATAAGATGAAAATAAAATAAAATATAAAACATATATTACAATATAAGCTATTACAGTATATGATACAATAACAGTAATAATAATAATAATATAATAAATAGTGTATGGTAATTGTTAGAATAAACCTCGATTTCGATTATTAGGTTCTTCCTAGCAAACTTATTATTTGATTTTTAATTCATAAGCACTTATTCACCATTATTTCAAAAAACTAATATCAATTTTTCTTAAAATCTTAGATAGTGAAATACTGGAGGGATCTTTTCTTGGATTTCGCAGGTAGAATGTCTTCTACGTTGCCAATGTGCAATTGGCAACGTAGAAGACATTGGAAGAGAAGACATAAGAAGAAGACATTGCCTATTGGATAATAGGCAATTTCTTTTTCTTAAGCCTCAACCATATCTCATTATATCCTCCTTATCGATACAATCCATTTGAAGATTTTGTTAATTCCGAGAGCCTATGTATTCGGCTTTCATCGTACGAAAAGTGACCGATTTTTTACTCTTGCTTTCACAATTTATGGGACTTCCTTTTTAAAAAGGAACATGAATCGCGAAACGGAATTCCCATTGTCTGGAGGAACACTTGCCCCCCCTTCATCTGTGTGTCCCTTCAGACTTCCATATTCCTTTTATAAAGAATATGGATAAACGAATATCTTTACAAAGGATAAGATCCTTTCATAAAGGAATATAAGCTTTTAAATTTGGATCTTGGTGATGCTTTGAACTTCTTAGGAGTATAGTTTCAGATTTTCGGCGATACTTTAGTCACGAATTCATTTTTAGATAACGACTGCCACTTTTTAATATTAATTGTTTTTCAGAGGCTTTTGCTTGATTTTCTACGTTTTGCTCCAGGATTTTTAGCCATTGTCTTAGTCCTCCGAATCGTTCTCGGTTTCAATCTTTTATTGGACAGCTTTTCTGTATCTGCATTAGCAACGAGCGCTCTATTAATTTTAACTAAATTATAATTATTCTAGACACTCTTTTTCTTTTGTGCTCGAATTTTTCGTGTGCATAAAATAAACTTACCCGTCGTAAGCTTTACCCTTAACTCTTTTTCAATATGTATAAAAAGTTACACCTTTTGATATTCAATTATTACTATACTGACATTTGATTTTTACAACTGACTTTTTATTATATTTTATATATCGTCTGAACACGTTTACCATTTAACGCTAATTGCTTCTGTTCCTCCAAACTGCAGAAACACTTCCGCCAACCTTCTTTCATATTTTTCCTTTCTTATAACTATCCGAACAAAAGACTTCCATTTTCGACCATGTGTTTTTTTATCCCAGCATTGCCCACAATATCGCCGAAGAGAAGGTGACACCATTTTATCATCAAGTATTACCCTATCCTCATCGCTTATCATGTCCTCTATATCTTGTCCCTTCTTTTTCCACCTTGAGCACTCCAGCCTAGAATCAATCTCTCCTCAAAGACAATTCGGGCACGCAAAAAACGGTGGACGGCAACGTTGATGCATGCTATCCGATTTAAGCGAGATAATTCCCTAAAACCCTTGAGCTCTAATTAACTGGATTAGTTCCTGCAATAAGTCTCTGTTTCCTTTTTTCCTCTCCGTCCCCATGTCTTCTCAGATCTGATTCAGTCCATACTTAAAGTTAAAATGCTGACTTTTCATCCAATGAATTCATTTCGTAACTCCTCCTTTTTCTCTTTTCTCTTGATCTCCTTTCTACTGTTGTCTGATGCACTCTCCTTTTATCTAACTCTCAGTATGTATGACCTCTAGTCTGTAGCTGAAAAATAACAGGATAACGAGTATGGCCACGTCTGTCACCTTATGAATCATAGATTAACCCTTATAAATAATCTCCAATTCGCAACCAATCCCTTTTTGCGCCTGCATGAGTCGCTGTAGCTGCAACTCATTCACGTCTTCAGTCATACAGAGATAGGACATAAGATATCTCTATCCCGTCTATCACATAACCATATAGATCTCTGATCTCTTTCGTGTTCTCTCCCCACTTTCGGCATGAATCGCACCAAGTCCGCTATCGCATTGCCTGAAATGCTAATTATGAGTCCGACATATACTTTTAGTACCACATAGGATCCCTCGTTATTCAAGATCAATAAATCTTTTGTCATTACTACTCTGTCCTGCACATTTATTCAATTAATAGAATTTCTTCTCGATTTAAATGTCATCATTTAAGTCTTATTTGCTACTATTATTAGTCCCAATCGCGTAATCATCCGTGATCACGGTTTATCATCTCTGCCGTCGTTTTGCAGCGTCAACGAATACTTTTCAGAACAGTGAGTAGCATGTCATTTGCACACATAATACTCTTGCTCCGAGTGGTATGGGTATTCGAAGCACCGAATTGTGCGCTACCTTCGAGAACATCACTCTATTACCGAATCCTGTGGCTTCCCCCCTTACTGTAACGATTTATCCAATAATCAAATATTCTGCAATCAGCAACACATACGAGAAACTTCGTTAATTGCGCTCACTCTATCAAACATCAACGAGAAAACCAACCATAATATATTAACTTTATCACACACAGTAAACTGTAAAGTAGTAAATGAAATCTAAAAAAAATTAATAATCGAATAGATACTCCAAACGAAATATGTACATTAAGAAAATATATATTCTAAACAATGACTTCATATCCTGGAATAATTCCATCAACTTTCATACACCAAGGAGACACAAGAGAAATATTTTCAATTTAGAGTGTACCCGTGAGAACATAGAAGTTAATAAATAAGAACGAAGACAACGTAACATACAAGAAAAAATTCCTGAAATAAAAACTTTAATGCGAAAATCACCGGAATTCGATAATAGGAAGAATAATACAATTTCTTAAGACAGATTTCACCCATGTTGCTGTGTAAAATTTCAAATAGACACTTGTTGAGAAATACCGGGCACTCTGAAGCAAAACTGAAAGTTTAAAACTACAGACTGAAGAGATATAAAGAATCACACTTTAGAAGACAAAAACACGATTCAAACTTTCACTCTCCAAAACTGAATTCATGAAAATAACTCAGTTACTGAGAAACAATTAAGCCGAACATAAGATGGATCTTAGAGTAAAAATCGAAGTGCAATACGAGATTTTTTTTATTTTTATCTTGAATAGAAACAGAGTTTGAGCAAAATTTAAAGTAAAAATTAAATTTATTGATCTGAAATGAAATCAATCATTTATAAAATATTCCTGAAATTGTATGAAACATTAAAGCTAATTTTACCAAATTTATAATCTGTTGGTTTGAAATGATGCATAAAATAAGTAAAAGAAAAATTTTAATATTTCATTCATTCAAAAGCATTCCATTTTTAAATTTTTATATTAATTTCTAAATGCAAATATTAATTGGAAAGCAAATTGATTGTTTTAATTACAAAATAAATTTATTAAACTTTCTAAAATTTACATAAACCATAATTTATTTGAAAAAGAAAATTTACATTTTTTTACAAAAAATAAATATCAGAATATGATTTAATTTTTTTTAAATATTAGTTTAAAGTATTATAGAAATTAAATTAATAATTATATATTTTTAGAGAATTTTTGAAAAATACAGAAATAAATTTTTCAGGCAAATAATTGAGTAAAATAAATAAAATTATTATTAACCGGAAAATTAAAGCAGGTAACATATTAAATTATATTACTTTTACCTAGTAAAATAATTTATATAATTGAAAAAAAAATCTTTTAATGGACGGCATTAAATTAAAAATAATTCTACACACAGTATTATTTCATTTATGCAACATACCAAAATCAATAAAAACGTTAATTAAATGCAAAAGTGAAAGAACCTTTTCATAACAAATCAACTACTTGTTTTCATTTTTCATTACAAATACTCATTACAGTAAAAACGAAATTCAATTATGCATCACAACCGTAAATGTTTTAAAATCTATTGGTCGCTTAAATTTCTTGTTTTATCGATATTATATCCTTATTTTTTACCATCGCTTTTTTAACAGCTTGTTTAAAAAATATAGTTCTTGTTAAAAGTCATATTCTCGTTTATTATACTGTAATTGAAATAAAAAATTATTGTTTTCTTTATTTGAAAGTTTACATTTAAAATTAAAAAATGAACTACTTAATAAAAATTATTTTTTAATTTTGATGCGGTTTACAAGTTTTAAACCTAATACTAACTGAAATATCACTAATATAAAATGTAAAGTCAATAAAAAAATGAAAACTTCTATTTTCTTTTAATTAATTTATTTTCAGTAATATATAATAAAAATTTAAGGTTAAATTCCTTAATTTTTTATAATGCAAAAACTACATTAAACATTTCATCGGAATAATGTACTGTCATATCATAATACAAAATTAAACAAATAAAATTTTTTTTAGTGATAACTATTAAATCGATCTATATGTTATCAAATATACATATAATATTTAAGTACTTAACACAACCTAATTAATATATTTTTCATGTCTTTTCTTAAAATCATTGGTACCTTCATATATGAATTATTGATTTATGCAATTTTACATTTCAATTCTAAATATAATATTTTATGTTGTTGATTTGTATAAATGGATTGCTTAAAACTTCAGAAATATATAAGTAAAATTCGGTTACTCAGGTAAACATACAATAAAAATAATAAAATATAATAATAACTAAATTATTGATCAATAACTAAAAAATTAATTTGTTGAATAAAATTGATGAAATAACGACTGAAAATACTGTGCTATAATAATGTGAATCTCCTAAAAATTGCATAGGTTGCATAAATGAAGTGAATATTCACTTTACTTATATTAAAAGTTATTAAATTGATATGTGCCTCGATAAAGCTTAAAGAATTACAGTCCATATAAAACTTGAATTTTATTGATTTCGGATATTTCCTAGATTATCAACTAAAATTCATGTCCTGCTTGTATCAGAAATGAATAAAAGAAAATAATTTTTTTCTGTAAATTTATGTGCATCAATTATTTGGAAAAATGTTTATAAGAATGGCATATTTAATAATTTTTGTGAAAAAGTATAATCGGAAAACCTTCATATATATATATATATATATGGACGCCTATTTCCAGCATTAGTCTATTAAATCCATAAAAGTTTTACTGTATAAAATTGAACTCATGATCTAGAAAAACAAAAATTATATAAAACATGTTGTTCAGTGTTTCATGAGAAGTAGATGGAAAAATTTTTTGAAGTACGATAATTTCATATTTATTAAAAAACATATTTTAAAAGGAAGAAATATCCTTGAATTATGCTTAATTACATTAAAATATTAAAGTAGGAAATATACTCTGAACTTAAAAACTATCTGAGGCAAGACAATTATAAGAAAAAAATCTTTTGAAAATAGTATAAAAATAAAATTTATCACTAACATTAAACTGATTTCTCAGTTATAAGTTTTGTATTCAATACCTAAACATTTTAGGTTATGCTATTTTTCTAGTTTCATTCCAATTGCAATTACATTTAATATTCTTCAATATCACTTATGGAGGATAAAGGTTTTCCTAATATATAAAATGAAACTGTCTGAAGAAAATTTAAGGATTTTGTTTATTCGCCAACACATTTTTTTTCCCGCTGATTAATATACGTTTACTATTTTAGATTGAATTGACATTTCACAGTAATTCCTTCATTAAGTTATATTTTGTTTAATAATTGATTGAATAAATTTTTTATGCGTTAATGATATTTTTGTAATAAAATTGAAGTTCCAAATACAGAAATAATTAAATTTAAATTGAAAATAAAACTGAAGTATAAATAATTGCATTTTTAAATAACTGCATAAAAAATTAAAAACAAAAATTTTTTTACGATGTAATAAGAAATTATAAGTTAATAATACAGAACGAATTATATCATTAAGCACTTATTGTTGGGCTGTTTTGAAATGTTCTTAATTTAATGACATAATAAAGTAGAAATACCTTTTTTACTGAAGATATAATTACTATTTCATATAATACATTATTCATAATTACTAAAATCAAGCATAAAATACGGGACAACTTTTACAACAGAAAGAATTTTTCCCGTTCACCGGTTAATAAAAAAGCTAATATCGTTTTATAATTAATAAAAATTACAAAATTAAATTTAATTTGACTTTAAATAATAATGGATCTTTCATTTTTACTGTCAGTTTAGTACAAGCAAAATTGCAAATAAAAAATAAGAGCTGTTAAAAAGGTAACTAATAAAAACATTTTAAACAAAAAACACTGGCTTCATTTCTTTGTTCAAGAAAAACATCTTTGATTAACATAATCATAGAAATTAAAAATAATTACAGTTCTTTATAATATACATAAATTTTATACAACTTACATTTTTAAAAAATATTCAATTTGTAATACATTAAATTAAAATTCGTTTTGTTTATCACAAGGTTTTTATATATTTGACAATTCAATATATTTATGATCTATTGCAACAACTGGAATCTCCTACTGATGTTGTTTTACTATGCAGATTTGTATTTCCTGTATCATATCTTATCAGTTCCTTACTTTTAGCTTGTTCACGGAGTTCTGCTGCAATTTCCATAAATAATCTCTCAACATTATCTGCCTCTTTAGCAGAAGTTTCAATAAAATACATAGAATTCCTTTGAGCAAAATCTTCACCTACATGTGTTGGAATTTCTCTATCTTCTCTGTCTATTTTATTGCCTAAAATAAATTGTATACATTAATTATAGTTTATTTACTTATATAGCAAAAATTATGCTTTAAACATACCTTAAGAGACAATAAAAAAGAGCATTATTATTTTCTTTACAGAAATTGGGATTCATTAGTATTTTTGTGTCCAGATCAATTCAAATTTTACAAGAAACAGTGTTAAAAAAAATTTTTCTTACACATGTAAGAAGTAACAGTAAGTAAACAATATATGTAAAGAAGTGATAATATCAAACCTATTTTTTTTAAAGAAAATAAATGACAAAAAAAAACAAAACTAACTACAAAAAGCAAAATAACAACTTAAAATCTTTTCACTTTACATTGAAAAAAAAAATTAATTGTTTCAGTTATAATTTTCATATTTAGAATTTACAGTGCAGTGGGATAAGATTCAACATATCTTTTAATAAAAAATTACTTATGTCCTGCAATATTCCCTTAGAATCTTATTTCAATAATTAGTAATACCATAAAGTAATTCATTAAAATTATATATAATCTTTATAAACTATAAAGTGTTGCAACACTTAATAAATATGATTCAATAAAGCAATAAATAAGCACATTGTATTATAATTCCAAAAGATCTGCTTTAAAATGTAAAACAATAGATATTTTAAAGTTAACTTAAAAATTATTTATGAATAATAAGTTTAGTTTTCTTTGGTTTCTACATTAGTTCTCAGAAATAAATAGTTTTTTGCTTACCAACTAATATTCTAAGCACTTTATTACTTGCATATTCTTGAATTTCCCTAAGCCAATCATTAAGGCAATCAAAAGTGGGTTGGCAGCTAATATCATATACTAGTATCAATGCATGTGCTGATCTATAATAACTTTGTGTAATTGATCTGAATCTCTCTTGCCCTGCAGTATCCCATATTTGGAGCTTTACTTTTTCATTATCAATTTCTACTGTTTTGATCATAAAGTCAACACCAATTGTAGCACCTTGACCTGGTGGAAAAAGACCCTGAAAAAATCATTTATGAAAATCATACATCACCTTATAACAACAATATTATAAATTATTTCAAAAGAAACAAGTTTTCTTAAATTTTACATTGCTTTTTTTTTAAATCAAAAATTGATAGGAAAACTATAATTTTTCCAAATATTTATAAATTACAATGATCCAAATCTAAAATAACAAATTCTTAATTCTTTTATGCTAATAAAATATTTCAGTTTATAGTGTTTCCTTTTATTTCAACATTATTGACTTTGTTCATAAAATTATAAAAAAAAATTACTTTTTGTCATATTGATTATAAAATTAGTTTGTTTGAT
>JAOWBB010010832.1:0-47500 GCA_028565995.1 Ricinus marginatus
GGGGGGGGGGGGCAAATAAAGCAACCAAAAAATAAAAAATTAGATTCCTTGTAAAAAAAAAACTTTAAAAAATGTTTAATTTTGTGTGCATGAAAACATTTCTTTTTTATATTTGCATTAAAATCTTATAACTGAAGAGAAATTATCTGAAGCCGTATTGGTAAAATTATTAAATAAGGAAAAATATAAAAATCCATAAGTATAAAGCAAAATAATTGTACTTGGAGAAAATCAAATTTAGTTTTATGATAAATAAATAGTAATTGAATATGAATTGAATAAATGAAAATTTACGAAACTGTCTGATTCGCAACGATAAAGACAATATTTATAGATTTTTTAATTTAAATAATGATCACTATAAGATTAGAAAGTTGTGCTAGCATCATATAATATATGCAATTATATAACTAGTAGCAATAACCGTGCTTTTTATTTATTTTAGAACAATTTTTAAAGTTGCATAACGATTCAGAAAATTAAAATCTTATAGCACTTTTAACAGCGCAAACTACTTTTCGTATTTATTTCATAGAACTTATTTTTTAATGATGAATCTTATTAGCGTTTCGCTTGCAAAATAAAAAAACCTTGGCAGCTTTCATAGTCTAATAAAGATAAATTTAATTAGTTTATATGCTATTTGTGTCAAGCAATTCTAGTACTAAATAGTTTTCCATATTATTATGTAAGTTATAAATTAATGAATGAACAGAGAGGCAGCGTAAATTTTTTTTCTCGATAATATTACATTTTTTTAAAATAATAACAGTCTGTCTTTATTCTCTTTTCTTAAAGGATATATTATGATTTTTTAAAATAATTAGCCAAATTATAACCAACATTTAAAAAATTATTTTCGAACATTTGACAACGATTTTCATATTTCAATCTAAATTAAAATATTGTGAAAATAAAAATAAATCGACTTTAGTGACACCCCTTATTCAAATCTGAATGACACAAAAACAAAAGCTGCTTTATGAAAGAAGCTCTGCTTCATTCAAATAATTGCCGTGGACATTATTGAATTATTTTTATTGTCTCATATTATTTTTTTCAGCAGGTGACTCTAATACAATTAAACTAAGTTAAGGCAACCCATTTTTCATAAAAACAACAAACATTGAAGCTTAAATATATTGGACTAAACGACAAAAAATAAATAAATAGATAAAATTTTGATTGGGATAATAATAAAATAAACTGATAGAAAAGTAATTTATGCACGTGACAAAAAAAAGGCTGAATGTGAAACGAAGAAGAAGACGGTACAATGGACAAAATATTAAAATGGGGAAATAATGAGAACGACAAAATAAAATTACTGGACCCAGGAAGCTGGAACCCATAAAGGGTCTGTTTCAACCCTACGCACTATTCGAAGAAGTTGCTCGAAGGCTGATGATAGATCTGAATTAACAATAACCTCGTCGAACAGGTGACTGTAGAGAAATTCGATTCGTGCACTGCTTTTGATCATATCGTGGAACTCATCGTCCTAAAAGAACAATTTTAAAAAAGTTATACATCATTACGAAACAAATAAATATACATATAAGGAATAAAAAATAAGATTTAAATTTTACAATAGAGTAAATAATTAATTTATTAGATATTAAACTTGATTCCTAGTTTTCAAATAATTTCTTAAATATCCTTCACTGATAGGATATCGATTATTATTTAACTGCTAAATTGATAGTCGTATGATTGAATATAAGTAAATTTTGTTTTAATAACTTTTTCAATAAATTCATGCATTCCACAAAAAAAATTTACAAATGTCAAATTCTAGTAGCATTTTGTTAATTATTTACCTACCGCCATCATTTTTTGGGAATGAGTAAATATGTCGAAGACGTTCTTTGATAACGTAACGATAACAGAGAAGATTCCTAAAATTATTCTAACAACCGATCCTTTGCTTGTATTACTTATTTTGTTTTAATAGAGGAATTAATTAAAGTAAACTAATTTAACCTACCGTTTAATATGTAATTTTGTTTATTTAAAAAAAACAAAATTTTTTTTTGTTTCAGTTATTATTATTTAATTCAGTTATAATTTAGTATTATTTAATTTTTAGCCGAATTCATTGACTTAGCTAAATATCAATTATCTACTAAATATTGTATGATGTGAATTTTAGTTGCGGCAATGCTAATACCAACCGTGAATCCCCTAGAATTATTTTCATCAAAAGTAGACCTAGCATGAGCAGCATTTCGAGTTTCTTTGAGTTCTTCAAATGAAGGCGGTTTGATGTAAATTATAAAAGGCTTGAGCTGAGGAGTCCTCAACATTTTAAGGGCTTGATAATGAGGATTTAATATGCAAACATATCCGGCGTTAACCAGTGACTTCACACTTTCGGCGGAAGTGCCATAAAGATTTCCCTTATATTCTCCAAACTCTATTAAATTTCCTTTTTCAATTTCTTTTTCCATTTCTTCTCGAGTGACAAAATAATACTCCTTTCCATTGACTTCGCCGGGTCGAACAGAACGTGACGTGTCTTTAAAAAAATAAATTTTTACAAATACAATTACAAAATTTACGTATGAAATTTAAAAATTTTACCAAGAAACAAAAAAAGAATAAAAACTCACATGGTATAGGAGTTTTATACTTTTCTACATCCGTGGCTATGAGCCGTCTCTTAAGTTCGTTCCGGCCCACTCCAGGAGGTCCAATAAGGATTATGGGCCGGTTCAAACCTGGTCTCGGATATAATTTTGCTACTTCTTCATATGTTGGTATCTCCTCCCGGTCGAAATCATCGTTCTCTGAAGTGTCATAGATAATGGTTTTAGTTTTGGAGCGGGACGTGAGGGTGCAACGAGGTGATTTGGGGGACTGGCACCCGGGAAAGGGAATCGTGGCTAACACTGAAACAGAACATAGACCTACACACCATTAGTACGAACAAGCAAGTAAATAATAACAGCTCGAAAACTGATGTAGATAAGTAAAAATTATAACGGATACATTTTTATGCACTGGTGAAATGAAGAAAACACCAATAAATAATATTAAATTATACAGAGGACCCCGGAAATAAAAATTTCACTTTCAAAGAAAACTTTTCGGGGAAAATTGGAAATTCTCTAGGGTCCACCATATTTTTTTTAATATCAATAAAAAATAAGAAGGATGAACATGCAAAAAATTTTGAGCATCTAAAGTTAATAATGATTTGTGATCCAAGAAAATGAGTTTATTTTTTTTTATGAGTTTATGAGAATTTTTATTTTCAAATATACTTTCATATGCTGCACAACAATAGATTGCTGTTCATATTCGATATACTTCCGAATGTCTATGGAACTTAAAAATTTACATTTTCCAAAAATTCTTAATATTTTTCTGTTTAATTTCCAAGCATTAATTTTACAATTTTTATTGTTCGAAATTTGTCTCCTCAACGTTTTATTTGAATAGAGTTAGGTTATATAGATAAACTGATAAGAGAAGTTTAATTGCCATAAGCCATTTCAAACATGAACATTTTGATCCTTTTGAAAAAATCGATCTACATGAACAAAATTTTGCCCTTCTCAATTACTAATAAGTTCAATTAATCCGAAATCAAATTCATTTTTATTATTTATTATTTTCAAAAGTAAAAACTCTAAAATTAAAATTAGAAATTAAAAAAAATGTATTTTAAATTTTACATCTTGGATCAAAAATTTGAAATGTAGAAGTATAAAGAAGCCATTGATAAAAAGCAGGTATAAATTTCGATAATGAATATGATCTAGAATATTCGATAAATCTGAAAGAAAATGAAATAAACATTTATTAGTTAAAAAACGATGATTCTAACTGTGACACAAATGTGAAAAAAATATCAAAAGCACATACATGCACGTTATAATAAAATAATTATGTTTTCAAAACACTTATCGAAATATACATATTATCAATATCACATGCTAAAGCTTGGTAACTAAGAATAATGATTCAGAGCTATCACCTCGTTCTACCCTTAGAGATTTAAACTTAATATAATTGAAAATATGATTTTTTTCATCTGATAATTTTCTGCATGAAATACTAAAAAAAGAATAAATCAATCATTAATTACGACTAGAATAAATACTGTTTTAAGACAGAGAAAAATCAAGTATTTTTCAAGTTTCAATTTTGATTATTGCTGATACATTATATCTTCGAAATGAAACATATGCTACTGTGTACTAGTTATGGTTTAATTCAATTCGACGACATAAAAAGTATGAATTTTCAAGGCTTTAAATTAGGCGCCTTAAAACTGAAAAATTCACAGTCATTATAATACAGACATTTTCAACATTAGTCATTCATTTTCTAATCGCAAGCTTTGGAATTCGAAATAAGTTCGCAAAAACCATAAAAGGCGCTTAGAAGTTTAAATTACTCGTAAATTCACAGTTTAAATGTAATACATAAACCGCATAAATAATATTTATAAAGTATAGTGCAAAGAAATATATCAGCATCGATCACTGAAAAAATTAAATAAAGTTATGACACCTATAAAGCAGAACATTTTGAAACCAAAAAGAGAAAAAATTTGAAAAAACCTTAGTATAGTGAAAAGATTTTTCTAATACTTATTAATGATAATTTAATAAAAAGACTGTACGAAATTTTTTAAGTTAATTATTCTGAAAATATCAGCTTACAATTCAGTAGTCATGCATTTAAAATGAAAATTCCTAATATATGCCTAAACAAGAGTTATAGCAAAGATGTTGCAAACTTTATATTAAAATGCAATTACCACCACCAATTGCACTTAATGTTTAATTTATATTTATATATAAATCGAAAAATATTTTCTTTTCAGTTTTCATTACTTAATAAAAAAGTCCAAATATTTTAAAAAATATTAATAAATGTCATATTCAAACATATATGGTGTTTAAAAATTTAAAAACAGTTCTTAATGTGTAGCATTTCAATATTTCTACTTTTCAAATATTTAACAGAGTGTTTGCTCCATTAATAAACTTTCAAACGAAAAAAACATATTCACATTTTAGAATATGAAAAAAATATATGAATTTTACATTGTAGATTTTGTATATTCTTTTTTAAATTTTGCCTAAAAGAGCTTGAATCAACTTTCAAAACAAATGATTCACATTTATATGAAAAATAAAATCTATCTCCTCAAAAATTAATAAAATAATATTTCACACCCTCGATAGCCAAATTATTATGCATATTATGCATCTTATCTATTAGATATGATTTTCGCAATACATATACATAAGCAATATCTTTCAGTAATAGGAAAAATCGATAAGTACCTTCATCCTTCGTTTTTTCTGCCTGAGAGCGCTCGTGCAAAATTCTCCGTTCCTGCAGCGCCCTGCTTGGTATCAAGCCCGCCCTCATATTGCGATCTCCTTCCCTCTTTGCCTGCCACCAATAGGCATCATCCTGACTTACAATATGCAAAATATCGCCTTTGTGAAAATCAAGCCCAGCTTCCTTGCAAGGTATATAAGTATCTAAAGATGCTTTATACTCAAAGTGAGCTCTCACTCTGACTTTGCTTTCCCTTATGTTATGTTTGTTGTCCGCGGGAACCAATTTAAGCGTAATAGTTCCTTCAGAATTTTGCTGCAATTGGAATAGGCATTTACATTCCAGCCAAATCTATTTTCAAAACTCATCATAATTTAATTTTACAGAAAGAACTTCCTGTACTTACTAATATTTTAAGAATCTCATTTGGAGTTTTCCCTTCGACATTGATACCATTAACTTCAACAACCTCGTCTCCCACGTGAATTAAACCACTTCTGTCGGCCGCGCCTCCATGCATTATTCTTGCTATTATAATTTTTCCACTTTCTTCGTCGGCCTTAATGGTGGCGCCCTTTGAGTTTAAAAATAAAAAAAAATTATGAAATAAACATACATTGAAAAATGCTATTTATGTTACAAAGCTGCACTAAGCTCTCACGGGAAAATTACCAAAATTTTACTAGTCATGAGCAAAACTGAAGATTATATGACAGGGGCATCGAAAGCAGGGTATTAGAAAAATTTATTTAATCCATGTAAGAACGCAGAATAAAAATTGTGATCGAAATACAAATCTTTAAAATAAATTCTAATCACGAATTATAATTAAATATGCATTTTAAACTGTGTTATGAAAATTACGAATTTGGAACACTTTTTCAAATTAGAAAAAAAAACATTTTCTATCTTATTTCAGAAAAAACCTAACCTAAGCCATGGTAAGAATGGAAGAAAAAGTTAATTTTCGAATTAAAAGCCACTTTGGCATCGCAAGAAATATATTTCTTTATATATAAATCCATACTGAAAATTAGTGTTTAAATCGATTCTTTTGTACTCTATAAATACAGAGTATTTTATAAATTGTGATATTTAATTGAAGATCATTCATTTAAAAATATCTATACAGTTGCAACACAATTTCATTTATACCACTTCTGACATTTCTTTCTTTCATTAAAAATGGGCAATAAATATGAACAATAAAGAACTAGTACAAATATATCAATTTATTACACATATCCTGCAAAAATGGCAACGCTTGGGTAGGTTATATCTGATTTTTCGTTTCCAGAATAACTCTTTTGCAGTGCTGGATTCTAAATAAAATCATTCAAGTTTTTAATCTTTTGGACTAAAAATTGCAATGTTATCATTGTACTGACTTTGAATTTCGCGAATTTCGGTTTTTTTTTGAAAACTTGAAAACATTTTGAAAACTTATGAAACACTTTTATTTACTAAAATAAATTTTTAATGCTATTAGAAATACTGGAAAATCAATATAAATAAGAAAGACTGAATAATAAAATATTAATCATTGTGTTAATGTAGCAAAATATTGGTTCTTTTTTGTAAGTACTTTGAAATTATTCACTAAAATTTAAAATGGAAAGGTACAGATCGGGATAGGTCATAACATTCATGTTACTTATATTTAAAAGTTCTTATCATCTAATTTTTAAACAAATCTTCCATGGCTATGTGCATAATGATTAAGGTGAAAAGCCTTATTGCAAAGCATGGTTTTTATTCTAATGCAAAACACTACTTCTAATTTTTGGTCCGGTAATAATGATCACAAATTAGTTGAGATATACAAAAACGAAAAAATCATTTTTCCAAATTTTATAAAATTCATATGCGAAATCGAATTTAACTATTTTTCGTTTCATTTCATGAAATTTCTTTATGAAATATAAAAATAATATTCACAGATAAAGTAAAAAAATTTAATACTGAATCTAGACAATATATGGGTCGACAAATTCTAAATCTACAGAAATATAAGTTTTATGAAAACTAAAATTTAGTACAAAATATCTGCTTATAACTAGTAATTTATTTTACTGGCTTCCTTATTCAAATAACGCCAGTCAGTCCTCCTTAAAATATAGTGAACAATATACTAATAACTAGTCATCAATTTTTTGGTTCAGTAATATGAAAACACATTTTGGTATTTCAAATTTTATGTAATTTCACAGAAATTTGGATGAACTGTTGACATTTATTCAGTTTATTTGTTTGCAAACACAATTTTGAATCAGTAATGGCAATAGTTTTCGGTACTGGATGAATAAAAGGAATTTGGATTTTGTGAGCAGTGCATTAATAGAATGCGACGATATTAAATAACAAAGAATCGAAAATTAAAAGGAAAGACATAAGAGTGAGGCACATGTAACAATTACAGGAGAATATAATCCTAATTACTCACCACTATAGGTTCTAGGTTTTGTCCACCAGCCTATGAAAGCATAAAGTTAAAAAATTAAGTAAAAGAAAAGAAAAAATAAAAAATGTATACTTTTTAATATCTAACATTCATGAAAATGACTGCTGTTTTGTAGCCAAGCGTTGGTATTTTTGCAATTTTATAATAGACACTATGATGGAAAAGAAGCTCTTTAAACGAAATTTTAAAAGTTGTAAGAATTATTTTATAGCTTGAAAACGTCAAATGAAGTCTTATTTGGAAATTGTTCCTCAAAGAAAAGAGGCATTAAGGAATAATAATCAAGAACAAGAAGTTTAATAAAGACTTAGCGATCATTTAGACGAACTTTTTCTTTGATGAACGGGAATAAAAAATAAAAAAAAATCTAAAAGCATATAAAATTTCAGATTCACATAAACTGAGAACTAGATTTAGAACTCAAGTATAGACATTCAATATATGAAAACCTTAAAAATATTTAGTTAAATAACACGTACAATATAACACGTATAAGTATATAGGGCACAAACAAAAACAATATCGTTAACGCTAATAACTGAAGAAAAATTTCATAAATTTGAGTTGTGGCTATTACCAAATTGTGAATAGAAAACACCGTAAATTAACAACTTTATTCGAGAAATCAGGGAATAACAAAAAAGAATGATGAAATCTACCATCGAAATGCATATGTGAATATTATTTTGTAATAAATAAAATTGCGAAAAAATATTCAATTATACAATAATTTTTGTCACCAGACTAAAAAATTTAATTATATCTATTAGTGTTCCTTTAAGTCACTAAAATGAATGATTTTTTTCATCTCAATTTTTATCTGTATAATACAAAACAGCAAACATGGCAAACCAGTATCCTAAATTTTAAACTTTTAATAACGAATCCTTCGAAACTAATATCGAAATAATAGTAAGACAATATTTTTGTTATTCAAAGAAATCACGTATAAATTAAACTTTTTGTTGTGTTTATCTTGTACATTTGTAAATTTTTTTAATCAATTTTTGATTTTTCTTCAGTAAAACTCTATAATCTCAAACATATTGAAATTGACAAATGTAGAAGAAAAATTATTTATAGAGTAAATATTTGTGATTTTATTAAACGAATCAGTGGTTCAACCGAAACTTTATATAATAAATAATTGATGCTTTATACCTTTTTATATGTAAATATTTATTCCTATATATCAAATGAATTTTGATCCGTATTTTAAAGACCTATAGAACAGATTTATTCAGTTTAAAAGCTTTTGTCATCAATTATTCCTTTTAATACTCCAAAATTAAAATAAGTATATTCTCTATATTGATACTCCTCCTTATTTTCATGTAAGAAAAAAAATTCAATCTACAGACCTGAAGTCTGAAATTTCCTAAATTAAACATCCCGTATTTTTTTTTAAATTTTTTTATTTAATTTAATCTTATTTAACAGACTAATGAGCACAATATAATTTTTATTAATAAGCTTACAAATTTTCAGTATATTTACTTTTCCGCATGATATTGGATGAAGAGTTTTGAAAATTCTTTTCTTACTGCTCGGTACATTGTCTTAATTTATTTGTATGATTTTAACATGATTGTCATCATTTACTTTTAAATGCAATTTAAAAATTTTATATGTAATAAAGTTCATCTCTTTTAAATCTCATCCCGGAAATGTTTCAAACATATCAGAAAGTGAGTAATATTAACAATAGCATGCCTTCATTTATTTTTTTGTAATACTAATATGAAAGTTTGTATCAAAACTATCACCGAGTTATAATATGGAATTAATACTAACCAATGATTCATTGCTCTTGACAAGCTGAACTATCTTGATAGTTTCCTCGTCTTCATCAACCTCCAATGGTATTTCCGGCAATCTCGGGAAGTAATCCTTCTGAGCGACTGCATCATGGGCGCACAAAAGCCCCTGAATATGAGGCTTCTGAAGCAGCAGAAAGACCTCCTTTGCGTCTTCGCGAAGGCCTGTTTTCGGTGCCATCACATCGAGAACTTCGAGTGCTATCTGCATGGCATTTGAGAGAGTCGGATGAAATCTTTCGTCTTTTCCGTTGTTCTGAATAATATTGTGAACCTTAACCAAGGCGTGGAGCTCCTTGGACTGCAACAGTTCACTCAGGAATCCAAATTCTTCTTCCGTCGTCGGTAATTCCGTTTTGGCTTCCTCCAGAGAAATCAGCAACTTGGTCAGAGCTGGGTCCCAGTCTCCGTTAGGCAAGGCCATCACTTCTAGCATTCTAATATTCAAATTACCAAATCATCTCTTTCTGAAAATATTCGATATATATCCGTTAACGGTCTCATTAACGTGAAAAAATTTCAGTTTGAATCTGCAACGTTTCATTGAAAATTATGTTAGAGGAGCCGCATTTAAAATAAGGAGAAACCATCAGTGAGCCATTATCACTCTAACCGGCTACGACATGACCCGAATGACCGGGAAAACTCGGTGGAAGTGCAGAAGAGAAATTCATCAAGGTTCGAGGACATTTTGAAATAATTCTCGTTTCCTCGACTCTGTGTAACAGGGGAAAAAAAAAATCCTTTCTTAATTTAATTAAGAAAAATCGTTAATGAAAAATTATCAAGGAAACGGAATGTTTCGTGATTCAGCGTAAGCTGACGTACGGGTCATTTGGGAAAACATAGCGAGATACAGTCAACTTATCCATCATTATAATATTTTATTATTTCAAAACCGCAATAAAATTTATTCCTTTTATTAACTCATTTTAATCAAAAATACACTCAACATCAAACTTCTAGCATAAAAGAAGGACCAACATAAGGACAATGTTTGACTTTTATACACCAATATTAGTAACGTTGGATAATCAGAATAATTTCAATGGTAAGTTTGGGTGTTTAAAAATTTCAAGTTCAGAAATTTTAACTTTAAAATTTTTAAGGTATGAAAGTTTAAATTGTATATAATATTTTCAAAATTTTAAATTAGTTAAATCTGAAAACTGCAGTCAAATATGCTGTGAATTAAAAGAAAATACTTTAAACACAATAAAATAATTTAATTCGTGCAAAGGCTCAAATATAAAATGAACAAATGCAAAAGATGAATATTTTTAATTAAACAATGTCTTATAAAGATTATGGTCAAAAATATTAAATAATATTTATCAATTTTATATGTCTAAGAAAATATATAAATATTTCTCCCCTTAAAATAAAAATTTAGGCAAGAATTAATAATTTTTGCTGTTAATGATACAATTATGTATAAGAACATGTAACATACATTAGATTTTGATTAAAAAACAAGTAGTGATCATTTTTTTATTACCAACTAACAAAAAATTTTATTTTGTTAAATATGATTTCAAGTTTATTTAAAGTGATATCCTAAAAAACTGAAGGATAAATTGTTATTTTAATTTAAATAAAACTCCAACACTTCAAGAAGTATAGGAAAATTTTTTCTGAGAAATAATTAGTGTTTAATTTTAAAAAAGGAACAGATACCAAACATGTAAATGGTTTTGATATTTGATAGTTTTCAGACAAATCTGAATGGTCTCAAAATAATTCTATGATTAAATATAAAATAACTTAAGTAACTTTCTGTTTCAGCTATAACTTTATAAAAATTCCCAAGCAGATTTTCAATTTTTAAACCATGTCATGGTTTTAAATTGTTGAAATTTGTAACTCATTTGAACATACATTGAAATAATGTGGCTGTTCCATTAACATTTCAAAACTTAATTTCCCTCACTTTTTCATTGAAGGAAAATGGTTATTTCTTACACAAAATTTTATTTTTACTTTATGTGACACATTTTATTTTTATATAATTTGAAACTTTTTTCAGTTAAAATTACAAAGAAAAATAAAAGCTTTAAAGATGATGCCTTACTCTATTAAGAAACAAAATTAAAAGGATGACAGAAAATAAATTTTTTATTTTTAAAAGTGGTATAAACATTAATAGGAAATTTTAAAAAAATCCCTCGCACAGAGGGATGAAAATTCTTTTAATAATCAACTTCCGTAAAGACCTCAATAAATAAACAGAAAAAAAATGGAACGTTATCAAATTACATTAGAATTCGGAATTAAGTCAAAATATTTTTAATAAGAAAAATCAAATTAATTAGCAATAAAAATGGGGAGTATTTTTCAGAGAGTAGATTTTGTGTTTCTTCTATATCTCTAAACACTTTGCAATAAGAAATAACCATCAACTTGAAGTCGACTGGAAACTTTAAGCAATATGTGTCCATTTAAAAATTTAAACTTACCGAATTTCCTTCTCCATCGAAAAATATATGATTTTATTGAAAAATTAGCTATTATATGAATTCTTAACCGCCATGTTTGAAAAAGTCCGTAAAACGCTGAAAATTCTCCTCGTTCATAAAGATATACATTTTCCGCAGATACAATTTTCGCGCTTAAATTTTCAGGCATTTACAGATTTCGAATTATAGCTCTCTTTTATTTATTCGTTTTTTAACCAAACAGGAAATAGTTATACATAACATCAAATTTATATTTAAGTAATGGCGCATATATTGGTATGAGCCACTTACTTTTTAATCCGAATAATCTGTATTTGCCGAAAAATGTATTTGATTTGTAATGTTATCTGAAATTTTATTTAAAGTCAACTATAAATGTTTTAAAAAATTAAAAAGGAAATATCTAAAAAAAAATAATGTTTAAGAAATTACTTTTTTATTTATGACATTGAACTTCGAAGTAATCTGCGTATAAAAAAACAATTAGTGAAAATCGCTGATACGCATTAAAAAATAGTCGGATTATTACTGAATGGAAATGAAACTGAAAATTTAAGAGATTTTTTTTTTAATAAACAAGCTTTGAGAAATTGACAACTAGGTTATATTCTTTGAAAGTTCTTTTCTTCCAGTTTTCAGATACCAGAAAGAAAATCATTATCAAAAATGGATATTTCATACGATATTAAGCCGGATAATTGGAAGTTTACAAATAACTCCAGTAATTTTTAAAAGGATTCGAGAGAAAAAATTAATTTCCTTCACCACTGAGGCCTTTCATATGTTTTCAAGTGCCGACTCTTTTGGTCTGAGTTCTATTCTCTACAGTAAAATGTAAGTAGCAAGTCAAAACTTAAATCTTCACAAATCACAATTTGTCAGTCTTTGTGTTTTTTCACAAAGCACTTTACGGTCAAAAATCCGTGATTATTTCCATCAGAAATTTTCAATATTGGTAATCGTTAAATCATCATGGCGCATTTGTCGCGAGAACGAATTTAAATTTATTTAATTTTTTTAAAATGAAAACAATGTGACAGTGGATTTTAATTTTTGCATTCATATTTAGCTTATTTAACATTTTATTGCTGTGATGTATGTATCTTATCATATCTGTAAATTCTAGGCTTTTACAATTCAGTTCTAAGACAAGTTTTTTAATTTCACAAGTAGTGAATCGTGTACCACAACATTCATATCTCGATTTTTCAAATATTTCAATTAATCTTAGTAAGTCCTAATTTGCAACAGAATTCCAAGTTTACATTTTTAGAATTATTTATCTTTATTGTTTGACTATATAATTTTAGTGTTTAACGTTAAATTGTTGGAACGAATAATTTCTAAAAATGAAAATTGGTAATGTTAAAGTCCGATCGTTTACCGTACCGATCAAGTCCTCGATCATAATTCGATTACAGATTTTAATATTTTTAATATTATAATATTGATGTATCTGGAAGATGGTAATTTTAAAATTAATTTAATTCATTTATCAATAAGAGAATATTGTGTTTCTTTTTTCAGAGGTCTTTAAGTAAAACTACACGAGACGTTACTTTAAATTTTATAACGTTATCCGAAATGTGGCCAAAGGTGAATAAGGCACTTTTGCCTATGAAAGGACATTATTTTCTTTTCAATGCAGGTATTATATTAATGATAATAACAATGTTATCAATTCAAATGCACTTTATTTTTATTAAATCAAATGAAAATGATTTAGATTTTGTAATATGATTAATATTCTGAACTATTATTTATTTTTATCATGAATAATAAATAATTAGTCAAAATTATTATAAGAGAAGTTTTACACTTCTGCTCTTAAATTTTTTGTTTATTGCCATTCATAATTTGGGCTTTTGTGTTGCTGTATTTATGTTATGTTGATTTTATATTTTGTATGTGTGTTGTATTATAACTATATTGAAAAAACTAATATTTTCATTTTAATTTATCTCCATTATATCAAATAGCATATATGGTACTTTTAATACCTTATCAATTTACTGTCTTTATAAATGGAACAAACATTTATCAAAAAAAGAGCTAAAATACTTTTCTTTTTAGCTTATTATTATAAAAATTTTGATATGAATTGACAATATTCATTGAAATTTACTGTATTAAAATATTAAATTGTTGACAATCAAAATGTTAAAATTATATTCTTATTGATAATTCTGCAATCTTGAGTAATTTTACATATAGGTTTATGAATAGTGGATTTCTGACTAAGCATTAAACAATTTTATGAATGTAATAATATTTGCTTTTTATTTTCATTGCTTTTTCCATAATTCAAAATAAAACCATTGCAAAATTGTTTATAATAATTTAATTATATTTTGTAGTGAATCAGATTATTGTTTACAGTTATGACTTTTCCAAAATAATCATTTCTTAATTAACATTTTTTAAAAATTAGACAGAACTGATATACTCAATTGAATTGTAATCCTTAATTAGAAAATAATCTTGAATTATTATTATATGTTATTATATTACTACTTTTATAATCAAGAAAATTTTGTATCTGAGCATAGCATCCTTTTAAAACAATAAAATTAACTAGATTTTGATGAAAGACCTACAATAAAAGTATCTTTGTTTAAGGATGAATTTAAAAAAGCCACTCTTATAAGTTCTCTGAATAATGATACTTATTTATGATTGAATAAAAACTGAGGTAGTGAGAAATAGGATTTGTGAATTTTAAGAGAATATTTATTTTCCAAAAAAAAAATTAAAATTAATTTTAATGATCTTCCTGTTCAGTTATTTTGCATTAAAAAGTTTGAAATTGATGTTGTAATTCTGAGCGTTACTTTTTTGCAGAACACTGTTGGCGATAACGACATGTTGAAAATATTTATGGTATATTTTGTGGTGCAAATTTCCAAGAAAATTGATTAATTTTAATTAAAAAATAATTTTAATTCTATTTAAAAAATTAAATCCCTTTGCTTTATTGTTTAAACTTAAAGCATAATTTTTCAAATAAAATTACTCTTGTCTCTCGTTTCATGTTTTTAGTGCTTTTATTACTTGGATGTAATGTAATTTTTTGTAAGTTTTCCAAAAGCTTGAAATAATCACAGATATTTTAATGAAAAATTTGGGAATTTTAATTTCCATTGTCATTTTTTCTTATCTAAAAGACAATATCATAAAAATTTGCCTTTAGAATTAAACTTTAATTTGGTATTATATTATATGTACATTTTATCTTTTACTTTTATATTTCAGGCACTGCTCCCATTCAGCCTTTTATGCCTGTCTATGCCAAGCATTTAGGGTTTTCAAGTGTTGTCGTCGGTACTATCTATTCAATTCTTCCAGTTACTGGAATGCTGGCTAAGCCATTTTTCGGAGCTATAGCCGATAGATTGAGACTGCATAAATTTTTTTTTTTATTTTTTCAAGTTGTTACCATAGTAACCTTTTTCAGTATTCAATTCATACCAGAAATACCGAATGAAGACGATTCCAAAGTTAATCTTGTTTGTGGTCCTCAGACGAATTTTCATGTTGATATTAGTGACATCAAAGAATCATGTGCAGTTAAAAGAATACTTTCTACATCTAAATGGAATGAAACCGTAAAATGTAGGATGAAGTGTACTTTGACTCCGGAATTTCAAAATGAAATTTGTCACCCGTGGAAAGCCAAAATTCCTTTATGCGCTAATGAAAGCGTAACTAGCAATTTAAGAAATATTATTCCTAAATATAAAGATAAAGATAGCAAAATATCGAAGTTAACAGAAATTGGAAAAGATGCTTATGCAGAAAAATTTAGATTACTTCCGGCAAGTGCCTCTTCATTAAAAATAAACATTACAGTGCCAATGGAACACGTGCTTTCGGTAATAAAATTATTTTTATGCTCTTGCGTTAAATATATTTATACAATATTCAAATTCAACATTTGAGAAATAACAGATTTAGATTGTTTAACATAATTTTCAATTTTGGTATAAAAGTGTCATAACACAAGTTTATGCGAGTTTCAAATTTATAATAAAACGATTATTCACTGAGTTAGATTGTGATTATATAACATTCTGTAAAAGTAGATCAAATTTTATAAATTCCAAATGAGATTAGTATTATTTATTTATTTACAGGGAGCTGATTTGATTTATTTTAGAGTTTCAAAAGTAGTTCTGGATCATGAAAATTCGCCTCATAATCCGTATTGCTTGCAACTTATAGATACAAATTGTAGTATAACTTGTGAAGATTCGATGTTAGCTGATTTACTTAAGGCCAAACAAGATAAAAATGATTCTAAAAATTTTTTAGAACTGTATCAATTTTGGCTTTTGCTAATATTTCTAATAGGAAGTTGGGTAGGAATGGCTGTTGTATCATCAATATCCGATGCCATTTGTTTTGAACTTTTAGGTTTGGATTATTTTTAAATGAGTATTTTATTCGTTTTAATATGTAAAATTTTTAAACATTATACTGAATAATTTTCAGGTCTCAAAGCAAACCTTTATGGAAACCAAAGACTTTGGGGTTCAGTCGGTTGGGGTATTTTCGCTTTTTTAGCTGGCTTGATAGTTGACAAATTTAGTGAGGGGCAATCAAAAAAAAATTACACTCCAATATTTTATATTATGCTTGTTATGCTTTTAAGCGATATAGCTTGTTCTTTCATATTAAAGGTATGGTAAAGAAATTTGAACTTTGTAAATTAACAAGAAACTTTTTAGATTATGAAGTTATTTGTAAATATTTTTGATTTTGTTTTATTTAAATTTTTCTTACTTTCAGTATCAGCAAACGAAACTTTCATCGCAGATACTAAAAAATGTCGGGAAACTTCTAAATGATGTTAAGGTGGACATTTTTTTAATATGGTGTATCTTTGTTGGTATTTGTATTGGAATACAATGGAATTTTCTTTTCTGGTAAGATTTAACTTGCCATGATTTTATTTTAACTAGTCATTATTCTGAATTGCTGAAAATTGTAATCATTTTTGCATTAAAGTACTAACTAATTACAGTCAAATTTCTAATTCTATTTATATAGATATAGGAAATGTTAAAATTATTATTTAATAAATTTATTTCAATTATTTTTATATTTGTATTAATATAATACAATTTTTTGTACAGTAATTTTTATATTAACATTGTGTTATTTTAATTAATATGTGAGTTTTTATTACGTTTCAAATAAATTATTGGTAACAAAGGTATTCTTTATTAAGGTATAGTGTCTTTTGAAAAATTCTTTTCGGTTAACTTGCCGAATTTATAAATTATATTTCACCTCTTATCAAACAGCATGCGCTTATTGATGTTAATTGTTATGTATTTTATTATAATATTTTAAAGCTAGAACATTCTTTCAAGGACTAAATTACGAGTGTTCTGGCAGTTTGCATCGGTTTGCCTTGTTAGGATTGTTATAAAATGATACCGTTATTCCTATTGCATCTTGCTGTGGATCATCAAATTTTACAATTAAATTCATAATCAAGGTTTAAATGATGGTAAAAAATTATCATTAAAACATATTATTTTTGTTTAGGTATGTTGAAGAACTAACTGTAGCAGAAAATTGCGAAGTGGAAGTCTGGATAAAAACACTGCAAGGTTTACTGAGCGGCATTCAGTGCTTTCTAGGGGAATTACCTTCATTTTTCGCTTCGGGTTGGATTTTAAAGAAAATAGGACACACGCATGTTATGTCTGGAATTTTATTCTTCATGGGAATTCGCTTCATTTTGTATTCATTTTTAACAAACCCATGGTGGTGCTTACCTATTGAAATTTTGCAAGCTACAGTTGGACTGTCTTTTGCCACCATGGCATCTTATGCCAATATAGTAGCACCTCCGGGAACCGAAGCTACTGTTCAGGGATTAGTTGGCGCCGTTTTTGAAGGCATAGGTAAGCATATCTGCACTTTTATATATGTTATCTTAAGATTTCAGAATAATTTTTTTTTAACTTATTAAATTTTATCATTTATCCAAATCGTTAAGAATTGATTTTCTATACTTTAGGTGTATCTCTAGGTAGTTTCCTAGGAGGCTTTTTCTTTCACAATTATAGTGGATCATTTTGCTTCAGATTTTTTGGCATTACATCGATATTAGCATGTGCCCTTCATGTGGGAGTTCAATATCTATTCAATAGAAGCACAGTATTTCGATTAGAAGGAAAAGGTAATTATAGCACTTTCAGATCTACAGATAAAATAGATAATATACGTTAAAAAGAAAAGATTTTGCTTTCTTTAATCTAAAATTGAAATAACTTTATACTTTTAGCTCTCATTTTCCGAAAAGCATAGAAAATAATCTATTTAGATATAGAAGTAATACAGAAGCATTAACATTCAAACAAAAGAGTACAATGTAAATCAAAAATAATATGTAATTTCTATTATTTTGACTTGCGAAAGTAAACTGATATTGTCTCGGTTACTTTTACCCTTATTTATGAAAATTGTTTCGAATATTATTATCTTTTGGTACTTTACTAATGTGTGCTCTTAATTTTATCTTATTAGTTTTAAGTTTTTATAAACTGATGAGTTGTTTTGTTAATATACATAGGGAAAAAGCTCTTCAGGTTTTAAATGACAATAAGAACTAATATTATAAAAAAAATTAGTTAAGCTGAAATTATTGCATTAGAAAAGTTGCCAGAAATTTATTAACGAAGTAAACAGATTTTACATAACAAAGGTCATGTTTTATTAAATTTTAAGAAAATATTTTTAGATTTTAATATTTTTTGAATCCTGTCGAAAATGAAAAATGAATTACTTAGATAAAAAAATTCTATTCAAATGGTTTTTATGACTTTTTTTTATTCTTTTCAATATAGCAATTAAATATGGACATGACATAACTGGAAAAAGTATAATTTTGGTTATGAAATTATATATGTCAATTACATTCATTGCAACTAAAACAGATATTATTATATCTGAATAAAATATATAAATATCTTCATATAAAAACCTTTTATCATTAGGATATATGAAATATAAAAAAGAATAATTAAAGACTCAAATTTCTTGGATTTATTATTAGGGAGATGTTTATGAATTTTGAAAAGTGAATATTCCTGTCGTCATGATTATGGTTGTGAAGTATTAAGGAAGTACATATTGAGTGACTTAGTCACAATCATTCTATTGTAAGAAAAGAGAATGTAAAGAATAATGATGGAAGAAGTTCTAAAGTTAAGAAAGAGGAGGAAAAATAAAGAAGAACAATTCGAAAATGTTTGAGTTTTATTATTATTATTATTATTATGTAAAAAATTTTGTAAAAAGGGAGAAAAATTCATCTGGATTTTCAAACACTTTATTTTGAATATTGCCGTTTTTCAAACTTAATGTATCTTGAATTTAGAATAGATTTACAATTTTTCATTTGCTGGTATTTTTTTATTCAATTTTTTAAAGTTTTTTGTTTTAAATAATTAGAAAGTATTAGAAAACAATTACATTAGTTAATGGTTATATACAGTCTAAGAATAATATTTTTCAGATGGTCTCAGCGACAGCGGAAGCACAACTGATACATCATTAAATACAATTAAGTAAGATAAAAAGCGGTTTTTTTTAATGAAATTACATTATTGTACCTTCGTCTAGTTGTTTTTTATTGGAGGGAATTTATTTATTTGTTATATTATTGTGCCGTTTTTATATTTGAGCAGAATTATGAAGCGAATTTTCGTGGTAAAAATTAGTGTCATCATTATAGTATTTGCAGTCAGAACAGCTTATCCGTTTTATTGTCTTGTACTCCTTTTGTGTTTTGGTAAAGGGAATGGTGCTGGTTATTCAATATATTGATTCCGTTGATATTTGCTGAATAACTAAAAGCAATTCTTTTCAGTATTAAGGATAAATTTAGTTTAAACTTAAAGTTATATAAAATTTTATTTGTAATTTTTAACTGTTATTTCGAAATTTTTAATAAATTATGGCAAATAAATGAAGATGTTAAGAAAATATTGATATACTGAGTTCATAAATTGTGTGGATATTTGTGTGTGGATGTTTGTTGTTGACTGTAACGTTTATGATAATTAATGTGTAATAATTGTTATTAATATTTTCTGTAACATTTCAGATTATAAATAATATTGCTAATATTTATAGCGGAGAAATAAATTTTTAAATAGAATTGAATAAAATTTTTTGTCAATATTAAAGTGTCAGTAATAGGGCTGAATAGAATTTAATATAAACTGATAAACATTTTAGTAAAGAACTTTTAACAGATTTTTCAAAAATAGGTTAGCGTTCATTGTAAAGTAGAATGATTGAAATTTCAGTAATTGATTATTTTCTTTTTAAAACATTTAAAACGTGAAAATCGCTTTGCTTTTGAGTGAAAAGTATTTATGCATAACTTTCAGTTTTCATAGTTTTGAAGAATCAGTTTTAGAAACTAATTTATTACATTTAATTTTTTTTCTCATCTGCATTTGAAACACTTTTACAAAAGGTAACTTTTGAATAAAAGTTACAAGCATAAGAATTTAGTCCTTTATCTAATGCTAAAAGAAAAAGTATTTTAATTATTTTTAAATTTTCAACTGTTATAACAATTTAATTGGTGCTAGTAAAATGTTTTGTGTTTAATGAAAAATTATTTAAAGGATTTTTAATCAATCAAATTTAGCTTAAAATTAAAACAATTTTGAAATTTCGAGATGTTTTCTCAGTATCATAGGACTGTTGAATTCCAATGACTATGTCTCGGGGCATCTCGCTTTTATGAAGACGCAGTTTCTGTTGCTTCTTAATTACTTAAAAATACCTTCATATTTGTATAATTTTTTTAAATGCATGTAGAAATCAGACATGCTTTTCAAAAATTTGACGACTGGCTCAAAAAAGTATGCGCTCAGAAATGTACATTCATAGTTCAAATTACTCTCAGAAACTGCACTCACCGTAAACTGTCATCAGAATAAAATGAGAGAGAGAGAAAACCAATGTAATTTTAAATATATTTTTGATTTTACTTTCACTTAAGACTGCGAGAATGTACAACTAATTTCTACATATGTCTGAGGTTACCCTTAGCATATATTTTACCCAAATTATCTAATTTTCATATTTACATTTGTTTTAGTTTTTAAATTCGGAAATATTAAAATAATTAATTATTCAGTGTCACCGTATTTCGGCAAAATAACATTCTTCATTTGATTGTGTTACATGCAGTGATCAAATGTAAACTGCTTTTATTGAAACCGGATAGAGAGCAAATGAATTATCTGAATTAAATGTATAAATTTATATATATAGTAGCGACAATAAACTTTGTATCCCACGGCAAAACTACCGTTTCTAATCAGAGAATTTTTTTATTTTTTCTTTCTTGTAGAAAAAATGTATATTTTATTATTTTTCGTTGATAGATAATGTAAAAATTTTATTTTCGTCGTGAAGTTTTGAATGAGATGATTTCATTATCTTACCGAAATTTTTAATTTTTTTTTATGAAAATTTATCTTGATATGTTAATGTGCAATTCAATGTAACCAATTTCTGTTATCGAAGCAACCTATATCAAACAATTTAAGACATTTATTCCATCATTTCGCATATCAGTTTCATATTTCCATTTTCAAAAAAAATATTACAATAACGAACTAATGCCAGTCCTCGGAAAGGTTTTGAAAGTATTTTAATTGAAGTTGAAATATCTGTTAAAATACGAAAATTCCAAAATGTATAACAGTTGCTTCAGGTTAGCATTTATTAGTTTCGCTTAAAGCAGAATCATTTAATCTTATTTCTGCTTAAGTTTAAAACAAATTATTAAAAACTCCGGAGGCATTGTAAAAAACGTATTAGCTCAATCGTTCTGAAGCATCCTGACCAGCTAGTGTAATTTATCTATATTTTAACTAACGAAAGAGTTAGTCAAAAATTTTTTGATCTTATCCGGTTTCATTTAAACACTGTCACTGTCAGTTCATTTAACACTGTCAACTAAAGCTCGGTCACTTTTTAATGTATTTATGTCTTATCAGTGTCTGAGGAAACAGTTTGCTTAATTTATGAATGATATTTGTCTAATTGTTATTGTAATTATTTTTTCTCTCTGACGCAAACAGATGTGGAAAAAACAATTCTCATTACTACAATTTTTATGACACATATAATTGGCTTTTTTTTCTTTTCCATGGCTCAGATAATTCTCTGAGTTATATAAAAAGGAAAAACTGGCATTGAATGAGAAGGGGTTTGGGGAGTCCGGTTCCTTGTACCGGAGATTTAAGTGTGACATATAAAATCGGCCTACAAGTACATCAGATTTTTTCTTATAGACTTCATATCCTCCCTCTCCGAATGTGACTCGATAATTAGTTTTGTTGAATATATTTTATAATCTAAAAGCGGCGAAAAGTATGGCTCCGTCATAATATCGTCAGTTTTCAGATCTGATTCGAAAAAAAAAATTTTTTAAGAGAATGAATAGGAGATTGGGAAAGGGGTGAGCTTTCTCCGTTTGCTTATAAGGCAGCATGGAATTTCACTCGTAAAATTTTGTAATTTCACAGGTAATTTTAAAATATAAGTTAATCCGCTTTTATTTCTTTTTAGATTTCAACAGTTCAGCGAAATACGCCTCGCCGACTGAAGCCGTCTCAATGCTGGAAGACACATGAAAGTTGCCTGGACATTAGGAAAATGATATTAATAGAATTTAGAAGGTCACACCAAAGCACTAGCAGATTGTTATTCTAGAACTGTGATAGTTGGGATAAATGTGAAATGTATTTTTTTTAAATGTTTTTATTTCGAAAGTATATCAAGGCAAGGGATCCAAAAGCGAAATACATTTTCACAGATTGTTTTAAATGATTTAAAAAAATATTTTATTTTTTTTGTTTTTCATTTTAGTTTCTAATCAAATATGGGTTTTAGATATTTATTTATAGCGTGACATATTTTTGCAAGAACTAAATGTAATTGTATTTTGGTGTTAAATTTACTGCGAAAGCAATGCCTCAGTTCTACAACATGGTTTAGAATGTATAAATTATTATGGAAAAATTATATTCGGCTTCTGTCATGTTAAATAACTATTTATTTGGCATAAGGGTTTGCTTCGAGACTAGGCTTAAATATATAAATAGTATTAATATGAATAAGTCCAATAAATTTAAACGGAACATAATTTATTTCATTAATGTCAAATGAGAATATTTTTCATTTCATTTCGAGATTCTTTTAAGGGTTAATGTTGATATTCTTAGTGGCATTTAATAAGATAGTAGTTTTAATATTGATGAAATTTTAATTGTTAAATTATTATTTTAAATTTAAAAATTGTTAAAGATTAATGACTTTAAAAGTTTTTAAGGATGATCTCTGATAATAGACATTCCGTTTTAGATGAATAAAAGTTAAAAAAGATTTTAAGTAAAATATTTTTGAAAAAATATATTTATATAAAATTGACGTTTTGCATTTTATATTTTAAAAATTATAAATTAAACAGAATTTGAAATTTTGGTACTGGAATTTATTGTATTACCACCATTTTAAGCTCACCTGAAATTTTTATAAGAGGCGTTTTCTTTTTTTATTTTAATTTCACACTTCAAACATCCGAAAGTAAGCTAAAGTTTATTGTTTACAATTTTTAAAACGTTGAATAATTTATATGTGAATTATACTTTTATTTTTGGATAAAAAAGTTAATGACCACGTATCCTTAATTTCACTTTTTCGAACCAATTCTTTCAGTTTGGCCGTAACATAATTATTTTGTATTAATGACAATGTCAATTAAAATTTTACTGTTCTTTGATGTAGAACGGCTTTGTAACATGCAGTTCCATAAGAAAACTAAAAATGTTAACATTTATTCCCTTTTATTAATTCAGAATCTCAATCTTAAAGCGATTATAATACTGCTTAAGCCAAAGATTAATCATCGTTGTAAATCTAGACATGATTGTTTTTAACTGCGTCGAAATGTTACTAAAGATAAGAAAATGATGGAGGAGGATTGCCTTGAATTTGTCGCTTATTTAAGCCAGATATATATATATATAATTTATGTAAATTTAAATTTTAGTCGCTAACACTGGGATGTAATACAAATAAGTTTTAGTAACAGTTACATTAAATACCAATTAATTTAACTGTTTGAAATGTGTTTTTTACCGTGAACGGCGTTGTTTAAACTTATATTTATTAACGTTAATTCATTTTATTCCATTTGTTAGAGTAAAACTTTATTTTTACCCATTAACAGTCTACATTCACATTAAATCAATTAACAAGAATCATATTCTTGAAATTGAAACTTTTTAAATTGATAAATTTTCCTTCTTTTGTTGTCACCGTTATATCATTAAGGAATTAGAATTAAGTTCGATTCGGTGCCAGTTGTTCTCAAAATGGAAAAATTACGGACAAGATGCAAATAAATCTTTACAACTCCAAATATTTTATTTTCTTTTCTTTTTTGTTAAAAAAAAAAAAAAAAAAAGAAAGAATAATATTAATTTTTATATCATTTTCCGCATCGTGTTTTTATTCATCGCGCCGTTAACGCGTGAGCGCTTTCTGGACAAGAAAAATGGCGCCTTTTGTTCCACTGATTATTTTAACTGCTGCTTTTTGTCAAATAACTTTCTCAATAAACGTCAAATTGTGATTAAAAAGAGAAATTTAACGTTATCGTTACAAAACTACTTTCCTAAGGACTCGCAGAGATAAATTCGAGCTTTTAATTGTTTCTTGAAGAGAAGTTTAAAAAAAATAATAATTTGAAGGATATTGGTTATTAACAAATTGTTTTTTAATATTTTAACAGTTATGAATTTCCTGAGAATTGTTTAAGGAAAAATAATGACTAAATAAATATTAATACATTTACCATTTAACAGAGAAGAAAAAAATTCAATCAATGAAGTATTAATAATTTTTCACTTCTTAAATATTTTCCTTGCCTTTTCTGTTAAATGCTTTGTGGCACGACCGTAATTTGTTTATTTTACTTCATAAGAATGAAATAATTTCTAAACTAAGTTATCTAACGTTACTAAATATTTAAAATCAGAGTCTTACATATATTTAATATTTTAGATGAAAATGATTAATATACAATATATAGTATAATCTGAATATTAATGTGTAGAAATTTCACATTTAAAAAATATAAAAACTAGATTTAAATTTTAAAAAAATATAATAATAAAAATGTATTGTTTTGAATTTATAAAATCAAAGAAAAAAATTATATTTAGTAAAAAATAATTAAAATATTTTTTTCTTTTATGATTTTGGATAATAATAATAAAAGATTTTTTTTTCAATTTATAAACGTATTACGAAATGAAATTTTTCAAATGATTACAAAAGATCGAATTCTGTTTTGCATAATATACTAAAATTAATTTCACATTCATTAATATATTTTAGTAGTAGTTATTTTTATTAGAGAAGTAGTGATTATTTATAGAAAGATTTTGTTTTTTCTTTATTAAAGAAAAAGGAATAATGATACGTACTTTTGTAACATACAATAGTAAAGGTGAGGGTACAATTTTCATGTGTTTTGAAATTCTTTTTTTCACGTTTAAAATATTATTATTATTAATATTATTATTATCATTATTATTATTATTATAATTATTATTATTATTAAAAATTTCATACAAATTACAGGAGACTAAAGATAAAAACTTTGCTCTTTACAGTAGCAAAATGAATTGAAAATTGTGTCCTGTTAAAAATTAAACATTTTTACCCTTTTTATTTTTTCTTTGTAACCTTAAAAACAACAAATTGTCCTCCAATGTTTATTTGTACTGATTCTCGATCGGTGAATTTGCCATCAATTTTATCTCCTCTCGATCAGAAAGTTTGGGTTTCAGTTCAATTTACCACTGTGAAGGCAACTTTGAAGGAACATTTTGCCTGGTTTCTTGCTTCTTCGTGCCGAAGATTGTCTTTTATTTATTATTACGTCTATTTCCTGAAATAACAAAATTCAATTACATAAATAAAAAAAATTTTCTTTCTTTTAACGATAATTGACTAATATATTACGTTATACAGGGCGCCAGCGGAAAAATTCCGCTGGAAATATATACGGAGATGCTATAATAAACAAATCTCGTAAATGTCATCGATGGAAGAAAAATTGTTCGCAATCATCATAAACAACCCTGCTTTCATAAGTTAACACGACTATCGATGCCTTTAAAGACAAAATCAGGTTGCCTGCGTCCAAATTACTTGCTTATATTTTTATACGCCAAGTTTTTCGGGAAACCGCAAATCGTATTTGTCGGCCTGTGCACATCGATGTAACTTCGTTCTTTAAATTTTATTTATGTATTAACTTTTTTAAAAGATTCGCCTAAGAAAAAATTAAAAAAATGGCAAAAATTTAAGGCGACCAAAAATCCCCGTATTAAAATTGTTTTTTAATGTGCATAATATTAAATTAAAAATGTAAAATTTCATATATTTTTTTTTTTTTTTCAGCGCTCTACATTTACAATTATGTAACTGATGCATGATGGCCATTGTGATTTATTTTTTTAGCTAGAACTACTTACAACTCTGTCATATTTCCTTTTAACTAAATGCTTTTCCAAATTTAAGAAGGAGGATCTGGAAGAAACACCAACGATAAAATGGTTTTAACTTCAGATTTTATGTTTTCTCCTATGCTATATTGCCCTTTTGCAAACATTAACTCAATTTTCTAAATTTAAGTCACGCAATAAATTTAAATTACCTTCGCTGTTTCTTTCCCCGATATATACAAATTAAAGACGAACAGTTTTGAATTTTGTTTCCCTTTTCTTTTTAATGTTGGCACAATCAAAAATTAGATTGGAGCGAAACAACCTTTGCTTTTAAGTTTCAGGTAAAGCGAAGAAGGAAATAGCAGGATTTTTGCACTTAGCAGTTTCGGAGACAGGAGAATAGGAAAGGGAAAAAGATTAAGGTGCGGAAGTGCTGCGTTGGTGCGCGAATGCAAATATATGTGCGGAAATGCGGAACCGGAAGGGCGAACTCCTAACCCAACCTGGGAGCTTGATATGCGCAAATATTCAGAAATGGGTAATGTCACGATGAGATCTCTTCGGTGTGGGAAGGCTTAAAATGTACCGCAGATATTTATTTATTTATATGAATTAAAATTTACCAGATTTTTTTTTTCTTTTTCAAGCCCGTATGGACGGATCATTTATATCGATCATCGGACTATGATCAATTCCGATTACTGTCAAATCATTGTGCGAGATCTGCGAAACTCCAAAATCTGGAGATGTACCTTATCGAATGGAAGACGCAGCCAATCAATTATTTGGGTAGACAGATTATTGTGACAAGTCTTATCTTAATTTTCTTAACTCAGTCGAATTGCCGAAGTCAAATCGGGGTTTTGAAACGAAAAGTACAATCGAATCAAGTTATGACTGAGTGGAATTTTAACAGAACTAATTATGCAGACATTTATTTGTTCAGATAAAAAAAGAACATTCACCGCGACTTCTGCAAAGAAATTATCAACTTGCAGTAACTTTCAGACATTGCTTTCTCCAGTCGAACTTTTAACTCCATACGCGTTTTCATTAATTCATTTTGAAGTTTTTTGGAAAAATGATTCGAGGCTTGTTTACCTTTAAAATTATCTTCCTTGCATCTGCAACATGGAGGAAAATTGCTCTTTTCATTAATTAAACGCACGTACATCGCAAATCAAAAGTAACAAAGACTTTCATATGTTGGCAAAAATCGCAGCGGGTTAAAAGAAAAATTGTTTAAATTGTGTTTCAATTTTCATCATCGAAGGAGTTATTTAATACAACCGCAGCCGTTTTTAAAAGCGAATTCTCCCATTCGAAGGTTAATGCATCATTAAAAGTCAAAAATTCATTATGTTACAGCTAAAGTTTGTTTGCCTGGCATGAAAACGTGCAAGATCCATTATGAACATTTAGAGTCTTGATAGATACCGAGGAACTGCATTAACAAAAAATGATTCCTATCAAGAAAGACTTTTCAAAGATGTCGATCAAAGCTATATATAAACCTTCAAATACTCGATTCCGGCCTTCTTGATAATGTTTTACTGCTAAATATAGAAATGAAATTTATCCCAATATGAAAATTGATATTCTAAAGGTTTACGAAACCCAAGTGGAATCCGCTAAAGGTATGATTATTTCCTCATACATTTGAACTGAAGATTTTTTTTTTTTTTTTCCTGCCTGAAAAATCGTAAGACACCAAATTCGTGAGATCCCGCAAAATAACTTATTTTAAATATATTTTTCAGCATTTTTTTTTTTTTTTTTTACCTGACGTATTTTTCCTGTTGGAATTGGTTTGATAATTCCCATTCATGTTCTTTCCGTTTTTGTTTCTTGCCGACTTGCTTTTGCACTTCTTCGTTATCTGCCGGCTTGGCTCGCAAGAGGAATCGCTGTTGGATTTCAGCTTGTCTGTCCGAACCATTTGGCTCTGAGTGCTGCACTCCGACCAGGATCCCTTTTCGTAGCGGCAGGCTGAGGGAGAAACGGAAGCAGAAAAATGGAAAGAAATTCTTGCGGACAAATAATTAAAGATGGATGAATAATGGAAGAAATAAAAAAAGAAAAAAAAAAAAAGGATGCTTTGTTAAGGTGCTAAATTAATAAAATCAATGGTGATCAGATCGAGATTTTCAAACAGATTTTAACTAATTCACAAGATTATTCTCAAACGAGTCGAAATGGTAATAAATCTATGCAAATGGTCTGTGTACAATGAATTTAAATATACTGTCACGATGTGCGTATATCACGCTGCTGTTTTTGTATCGCGAAAGGCATTTTGCTTGATATAACAAACATCAAGTTATTTGCATAGTTTATTGGTACCGGGGACGAGTGAAGAGTATTCTGATATTATTAAGTGTTATCAAACTTAATTCTTACGATTGGAAATGCGATATCAGCACCGCGCTAAGTGTGCGTTATGTGTTGGCAAAAGTAGATGACTGGCGGACCTGAAATTGTCCAGCTCCAGTGTGCATTTGACGGATTTCTTTCACCTTTTTGAGACACCGCATTCAATTAACCTTTTTTTTTTCTTTAAAAAAGTCCAGAGACAATCTTCGGAGTGAGAAAGATTCGTCTGTCACCTACCTTTTTTACATTTTTTTTGGATGGTCTTCGTCGGCTCACACTGAGTCGAGTCTCCCTTTTTCAGAGTCAGGGTCCTGGTTCTCACCGTTGTCGCAGGATCGCATTCCGTCCACTGCCCCTTGTCGTACCTGCAAGTCTCTGGAACATAAGAAACGGTTCCTGCAACTCAAACGATTCACAGATCGAATCCCGTGGTTTTGGATCGATGAAAATTCCCTGTGGGAAAGCTTTCACTCCCGGCATGTGGAACACCTGAGAAAAGCATTTGACTAGAGCTCTGTTATCGCATTAGTTTCTTCTTTCGCAGCGCTTGGATTGTAATTCTAAGTAAATATCTTGCAAAATTATTTTTCCTGCAAGCCATTTGATATCTGGTTTGTAATCTGAGTTTCCCTTGAAAATATCCCCGGCGTAGGAGCGCAGAGCTAAATCTCTCGAAAACATTGTTTTGGCTCACTTTATTTAAAGAAAAAACGCGACCAAGAATATTGTTTATAAATAACATAACTCTGTTTTTTTCACTTATCACTTCCAAATGTTTCAGTTTAAACAAGATTTTCGAGTGAAATTAATTTTGACTGCTTTTCGCTATCTGAAAACGAAAAAGCGCGTCTCAAGCAATTTCTTTATGGCAAAGAAAATTCACTCGAGACGCATTTTTGAATTTCGTGCGCGAAAGATGTCGATGGCAGAACATCAAGCCCCGGGAGTTCGGCAGGGCCTTTCTCTTTGGGTCGATTCCTTCTTTTTTAAAGGGAAATCCCCCCCCCCAAAAAAGGAAGGGCTATCGGAACCGATGAAATAAGGGATGAAAGACGTGTTCGTGAATGTATCACGAAGCGATCTCGGAAAATTGTGCGCATACCTGTGCGAACAAGCACCGACTTGAGAATCCTTCCAATCGACGCACCAAACCGGATTAAGAACCTCTTTTTTTTCTCGGTGGAAAAGGCTGCGGAGGATTTTCCGATCCTAAATTGAAACCGAGCAACGGAAAATGCAAAACGGTCAGGTACTTAACGCAGGCCGAGGTTAGTTTCCGAGCTTTCTGCACTGCAGGCCCGCAAGAGCGATTCGCTTCCAGCCGTGCGTCTTTCACATCAGAATTGGAGATTGAAGTGAGAAATGCAAAATCAAAACGAGGGTCTTTCAGCTGGAACGAAGTCACTCCAGCCGCCGGCTGGAGATTTTAAGGATTGCAAAAAAAAGGAAACGTTAGTGCGAACCAAGGAAGAAAGCTTTAGATGAACGTTCAACTGTACCTGCCGGAAGTAATCTGCATTTCGATTTGTTTCAGGATTTTCGAATGCGTTTAAAAGGAAGATGCGCGAGATCGTTTCGTGGCAGCAGACTCTTCAAAATTAATAATTTTCAGGTGTAAGTGGCGAATGGCGTCAGCGTGCGAAAAGTTAGATCTTTGCGCTGTCCAAGTGCCACGAATTATTCAGGTTTTTTATTTTTTATTTTCGTTTCACAGCGTTATCCGCATTAAAATCTGCGTCGCAATTTCTCGGGTGGACCACGAGCATTATTCTTCCGCTTCATCTTCGCGAGAGATCGTAAAGCCAGGTTTTTTTTGATTTCTCCTCCAATTGAAAGTGACTTTGTCTTATCTTAGGTACAGAAACATGCAGAAAACTCTTCGCATACCGCCGTTACTACCTCTGTTTTTCGCTCCTCTTTCGCTTCTTATTAAAACTTCATGATCGTCTTCTTCCCATATTTCTCCTTCGGCAGCGGCAACGGCAAATAATAGCAAAAACGCGGTGATGAAGTAGCTCCACTTCATTCTGCAACAACGGAAAATCATGAGAATAACATCACCGAGTCTCGAAGTCAGATTGTTTTAGTGTTCGAATGTGTTTAAATTTTTTTTTTTTTTCACCACCCCCAACCCCATCCCCCCCCATAAAGACCGGCACTTCCCGACGATTTCTGAGGCAGCAGTTGACGATAACGTAGGTTATGAAAATATTGCGAAACGACGACCTGTACGCTTCAATTTTGTATGCGGATTAACTTGAGAAAAATCACGCGCAATTACAACGAAATCGCCGGGCGTTTATGGTTTAACGCTGTCGTTTGTGCAATGAATAAAGATGGAAACGTGTCGCAGAAACAATTTCAGCGAAGAAGCTCCACGTTAAGAAGGGCACGAGGAGGATATGTCATCAATAATGGATTGAAACAATGTTTACAGATATCAAACTTAAATAACAGAACGAGAAAAGGGATGTGCTTCGGAGACGATCACGAATTCTCCAGGGATTTGACACGTCGGTCGGGCAAGTCATTCATTCCGCAATTCCGGGCGTGCCGGACCCTTTGCAGAACGTAAGTTAACACGAGGAAAGAACGGGATTACCAACTTGATTTTCTTGTGTCTCAGCAGCATAAAGTTTAATAGTCGGCTCCAGGAGGGGATAATTTTTCTTTTTCGTTTTTTCCCTACAAAACACGGCATTATTTCCTCTCAATCTCAGCGGCTCCGCATTTGCCTGTTCTTCGTTTGAACTGAACTTAAACGTAAATCCCAACTTCGAATCAACGCTCCCTGGATCATCCGATCTCAGCATTGCGATTTGGCAATGTAATTCAATATCAGAATCGAATTTTATTTATCCTCACCGTTCACGCGAATCTTTTGCCTTCGGCCTTAAAACTCTGCAGTGCAAAAATCTCGTCAGCAATAAGATGAATCGAAGGGGTACAAGGAGAGATGAGATATTTTCGGATAAATCCATTTTGGATTATTAATTTTTAACTCCTGATTACATTTAATGTCTGACAAGGCTCATCCGATGCGGAGAACGACGTATTGAAATGAACATGTTACGACTTCCATTCTGGATTAACCGATTTATTACATAACATGCGATAAAAGTAATGCGTGAGTAATGTATTCGGGTATGGAATCCAAGTAATGCAACTTATATGGCTGGGGCTTTGCCAATTATATATTTTCAATGGGGAAGCTAAAAATATAATGGACGAGGGATGATGAACTTTGAAGAATATTTTCGATTCGCTCCTTCGTAAAAGCGAAACAATATCCGAGATAATATTAGAAACAGCAAAAACATTTACTTTTAGACAGTTGGTTTATACTGTTTTTCAGCGGAAGTCATCTCACGTTTGATTGACAATATCTTATATGCTTTCAGGATAAACTTTAAGTTTCAAGATAGAAAAAAACAATTTTTTTTTTTTGTTTGTAACCCAAAAACAAGAAGTCGAAAGGAAAATTCACAACTGATCTTGCAGTTTTGGAAATTTTCTTTAAAAACGAAGGCGAGAGAACAGACAAAAGTAAGATATCTCAGAAGAAGGCAGTAAAAGATCCTGGGTGCGTTTAATTGAACAAGGTACAAGGCTGGTGAGGGTAATTGAAAAGTTGAAAGTGAAAATGACGGAGCATTGAATTAGAATCCTTTTGTGAGAGTGGAAACGACAGATGAAAGGAAGTCTGGATTGAAAGTGATTAATGAGATTCTGCTGGGAGTAAAAGTATAAAGAGGCGAGAGATATAATGCACCGCATTGTGCCGTAAGTGACGAGGATGTTGCTTGGACTGGAAATTGTTCTGGAAAAAGGAGTTGCGGTAAGGCGAGCCATTTCCTTTGTTGGAGCCCATGGAAATTTTTTTTTTTTCCCCCCCCAATTTTTTAATCACGTTTGATTCTCGTTTCAGGCTCCAACATCACAGCCGAGGAGCAGGCACAAAATCAAGGTTCGAAAGATTTCAAATTTCAAAAAACAGGAAGAAGAAAAAAGCAGAGAGGACGGATTCGCTGAAGCACTGCAGCACCGACGGATTCGAAAATCTCTCCTCGTCCACGTAAACAATATTAATAGATTTTGAGAGGAAAAATTTTCAAAAAAAAAAAAAAAAAGTGGCTCCTTGCATCAAACCGAGTGAAATATTAACGGTAGAAATGCAGAGCATTCGAGACCGGAAAACCCGGAGAAAAATAATTTTACGGTGAAACTATCAAAATTTCATCTGCTGTCGCCGGAAAATATTTCATTGCCCTGTTTATTGAACAATGTATGAAAAAAAAAACCATAATCTAAAACTGAGAAACTTTCCGTACATTAAATCTATGAGGCTCCATTATATATATATATATATATATATCGTTTTAAAATTTAAGATGGAGTAATAAGTTTATGCAATAATACTGATGAAAGAAATTCATTTATCAAATCTTTTTATAGAGGGATTTTTAATTTAAATTATAATTTTTTTACCTTTTGTCCTCATTCAAAATTTTTATTTTACATTTATTGAAAGATAAACACAGGGCATTAAAAAAAAAAAGTTCTCTCCAAGTTCATATGCTGCCAAAGATACAAAAGTTATGTTTTGGATTGGTCTCTACGCTGTATTATAAAGTTTAAAATATATATATATACATTTTCGCTATTAAGTTTTGCTTTTGATATATTTTTTTTTTTTAAGCTTGAATAAATTTCACGCATTGTGAGGATAATATTTTTGATATGAATTGAAAATTACACCAAAAATCGAATTCAAACGATTTTTAAAAGTTTTATCCCACATTTTCATATTGGTTGACATTCAGTTTTGTTTGTTGAAGTCACATGCAACAAAAGATTGAAAATCAGAGCCGAGGCAAGTCTCGTATTTGATTTTGTTTAGAAGTCCCTTTGGTCAGAGCTGATAAGTTTGGACGGTCAGTTGCATTAAAAGAAAAAATATATATATATATATATATATATAAATCCTCATTGCAATATTCTGAAGCGTTCTGAGCCAGCAGCAGACGGTTTTTGAGTCCTTTCCCCTTGTAAATCTTTTTATTTTATCGTACCACATAAATTATATTTCATTCATGAGTATATTTCACAGATGTACAACATGTTTATATCCCTTAAAACTCTCATATTAATTTCAATTCTACCGTCACTCAGTGCCGTAAGTAAATTTTTTACGACGTACCATCGAAATCTCGAAGTCGGATTTCGGTTCAAAGTAAGTTTATAAGCGCGAGAATTGCGATTCGGATTAATTTCGATTGAGGGAAATATGTCGAGCTGCGATTTCGGATCGCTGAAAAATTATTTTCTAATTACGGGCAACTGCGACGCGGAAATCCTCCGGCTGTCGGATGGCATCCAAAAACGTCGACTGTAGTGGATCGTTTTGGAGATTCGTCAGTCGCTCCCATGTCGAGGCGACAAAACGCTCGGGAAGCAATCTGCGGGAATGAGAAATTTTTGCGGCGCGGCAAAAGACGGGAGAGAATTTGCTGGCGCCCAGCAAAAAAAAAAAAAAAAAAAAAAAAAAAAAAAAAAAAAAAAAGAAAAAAAAATCAAAATAATCCTGCGAAAATGAAAATTCGGACCTGTTTCAGGTGCAGTAGAAAGAAAAGGGACCGAGACATGTACAGGAGAGGGCTGGCGGTAAAAAAATCTAGTTTTAAATGGATGTGCCTCGAAATTCCAGTCATGCACCTCTTTTTTCCATCTTGAGTCATTAATGTGAACGTGGCTGCTTATTTTGCTTGAGACCATCACTGCAAATTTCATATAAACGTTTTCCGGTTTTTGTCACAGTCAGGTATTGAACTCTTCAGGTTTTGAAATGCATAAATGCGCAGCATATTTTTCAGCGATCCAAGATGATGGGTGCGGATCTCGCTGTCCTCCAATGTATTTAACATTCGCGACAGAGTAAAAATGCAGGACGAGAAAAAATAAACCTCTTTCAACCTTTCTTGGTTCCTTCCCTTTTTGCCATCGCTCTCAAATTTTTTACTTTTCCTTTTTCAATCTTGTTTCCCCCCCCGACTCTTGAAAATCGATTTTTCCGCCTTGCATTGCCCTAAGAGCTCCGGGTGCGCGATTTGAAACTTTTCTTTTTTTCAGAGCTCAGAGAAAGAGGATCTGACATCGCGGCGGAAAGGAACCTGACAAAACGAGAACGGGGAAAAGCACTGGCTTTAAATACCAAACAGGTAGGAGGAATGCTGAAGTAAAACGAGCTTCAAAGAGACGTTATTCCCATGCCCGGAGATGGAAATCTGTGGATTTATATGGAGAGAGAAGAAGATTGCAATATGGAAAACCTGCACGAACGAGATGGGGAAACACCTATTCACGTTTGGGTAAGAGGGTTTGAATTTGTAAGCCCCGTTTTGTCGACATCTCTCGCTTGAAGAACACAAAATCGCGAAAGCTGGTTACGCCACTGCGAGGGCGATGTAAATAGGGGGTTGAAAACATTCAAAATCATTCTGTTGCACGGACTGAAAAGTTTTGAAGAAAAAAAAATATTTTTTTTTTTTTTTTTTTTTTGTTGTTGCAGTATGAATAAATAATGAAAGTATACTTTGTTAAAAATAGCTAAATTTATTGCTCTTCCCAACAATATGAATTTATTGTTAAGCAAATATTTTCTCTTCGATGCTATGGTCTCGCCCATTTACGGACCGAATCTCGGAACCCATTCCCGATCCAATTTAATCGAATGTTTTTAACGTTGATGTAAAGTTCGAATTATTCGCAAGTTTGCCGCGATCTGACGGATTTGCCGATTTAGTTACCGTGACTCGGGATCAGCGAATGCCGAATTTGAAGAAAACACCCAAGAAGAAAAACACCTCGAATGATATGGCAATTGATGAAGACCAGTGCGCTATTTCTCTTGGACGACAGGAGAGATGATTTTGTACTTTTGCAGCGGACGTTATGGCTTTTTGTTTTTACCCGCTGACAAAACCGAAAGGGAACATAACACGTGAGTGCTTTGAATTTAAATTTAGCACGGGATTTTGCTTGATTGCCCTGAGAAATTCTTTTCTTGCATCGCTACAGACCCGAGACAAGATGGGTTTTGCGAAACCACGGTGGGTTCCTCTGAGGCAAAGGTCCGGAGAGGCCTGCGATTCAGATGGGAGGACTTCTTCAAGACTCCCCGGCTACTGTCCTGTCCGGTTTACCCGTCGTGCACTGCCTTAAGATTGTTTGACCACCTTCATTTGCTCGAGGAAACCTTTCTCGATGCGCTCCTGAAATCCGCCCGCAGATCGCGTCAAATTTGGGAACATTTTATTGTAGCTTTACTCTTTGATTAAACACGTTCGACCTGCTCAGATTTCACCGGTCTGACGCGTTTCGACCGACGAGGAAACTCAGGCGGATCCTTCTGCCGAGGGGAAGTCGCTGCAGAGAAGTTGCCGCTGCGGTATATTCCTCACAGTGCTTGTGATTCCCGCGATTCGCAAGAATATCATGGAAATGGACTTTTCCTCTTTCGGAATGCTAAAGACAGCGTTAACGGATTTTGGATGAGAAACACCCGCACTTGCGGGTGTGAACAATGGTCTCGGGTCCACCTTCGGAAGAAAAACCGGATGGGGTTGAAAGGGGTTGCTCCCGTCCATTTTCATGCATCGGAGACCGAGTTTCCCGACGTGTCATACGCGCAGAACGCGCGAGCGAAAACGAATGGTTTTCGGCCGCGAGGGCAAATTTGTTAATAGCTTTTACTTATGCACGGCCTCCGAGGTTCGGTCGTGGGACGCGAACTGGACGGCGTTTTTTTTATTTTTTTCAAAAATAAAAATTAAAAAAAAAAAAATGTTCCGGATTCCACGATAAGCCTCCGAGATTAGAACGAGGAATGACCGATCTCCCGTCAGCGGAAAGAAGAACCGCGAACTTGGCCGTTTCCATTTGAGCCGCGACGGATAGCTAACGACCGACCCGAAGGAGTTGTCCGGGGGTAGGCCTCGGCACCGTTTACGATTCGATGTAAGGGATGAAAGCAGAAGGGATGGAAACCTGCGAAGCTCGTGCTCGGGTCTCGGCGTGACCGAATCCGAGAAATCGCATTTCGAAACGGCGGGATCGAACTTGCACATTCGGCTCGGATTAAAATTGTTTAAAACAAAGAACGTTTCAAATCCTGATTTAAAATTGAGAAAAATAAGATGTTAAATGAGAGTCGCGCCGGGGTGAAAAATCACGATTATTTCAGAGCGTGTTACATAATTTGGAGAAGGCAGTAACAGAGCAAGGAACGGACTCACCTTGATTATCCGTGGTTTTGAGCTACACGACCGACAATACCAGTTTAATGTATATCAGGTAGATGCGGTTACGAAGTTCCAGCTCGACTAAAGAGGATCTGCTTCGTCCGTGTCAGCACACTCGTCTATTGATCATTTCCTCCCTCCGCCATCTTCTTACAGCCTCCCCCGCTTCTCTTGCCTGGTCCAGATGCGTGTTTCACGCCCAGTGCCGAAATAGGGTCAAAGCTCAGTCTTAACCTCGTCGCTCACGATAAAAGAAACGTCAGGCATACGAGAAACAACTTCATTCCGTTTGTTTTTTTTTTCGTTTTTTTTTTTTAACAGTAATATTAACTCGTTCCTGTTATTAACGCAACATGAAAGTGTAAATATACGTTATTTTTCCGGATGAAAAAATCCCGTTCCCGGAACCTGAAAAGAAAAAAAAAGGAACATCTTACTTCATTTACGAAATGCGGCAAAACTGAATGTAACTATTAATGATTAATGCTTTATTCTCAATTACAAAACAAAAGATCATCCCCTTCGTTTGAAATGCAACGTTGCAACATTTGAATCGAAGTAAATTTTATTCGGGTTATGTTGTCGCCTTGCTGTTGTTATAAAATGGAGTTCATCAGTATTTGTTTTACCGAATGATTACTTTAACGTATTATCTTTGGAAGTTTCGGACGAGGTAAATTTTTCAAGGGCATATCGCGGGGATGGAATTTGCTTTTAAAGATATTTATCTTTAGCATAAGCTTTTGTGGGAGTTATTTTATTTTGGAGGAAGATGAATAAACTGATGTGATTCCGTCTTAACGTCACTACCATTTGTTATTAAATGACGAGGAGAGCCAGTTATGATAAATGATTACGTTTCATTAAATTTGGGTCCCATCGAGGGGACTCACAAGAAAACTTTGTGGAGGGTAAGTGACACCTTTTGGCGTTTTTATTGTGATATGAATTCGATCCCGATTACAAAAAGACAAGAATTTTTTCTTTCTGATCTTTTTCGCAGTCGTGGAATCAATTGTCCAGATTTCAAAGAAATCTTATTTGCTTGGTGCTCTTCATTATAGTATTGGATTTAGTGTATGCAATTATTTCAAGAAATAGCGAGTCATTGGCTAAAACAAAATGGGCAGAAATACGAGGTGAAAATCACAGAATCGCTGTCACTGAAAGCGGCTTGGGAAAAGTTGAAACTTTAAAAACACAGAAAGATGATCAACCTGCAAGCGAAGCATATGATGTAAAGGAACTTGAAATAAAAAAAAATATTGTTCTGGATGAACCAGATAATCGGAATAAGATTCAAAATAATCAAGGACCAATAAAAGAACAATTAAATAAAGATGTTGTCATATTACAGTCTGAAAAAGCAAATAAATTTAAAGGACCTCAAAATGAAAGACAAAATTCAGTGGTGTCTGCATTTATTCATGCCTGGAAAGGTTATAAAAAATATGCTTGGGGTCATGATATGCTGAAACCAATTAGTAAAACATATCATGATTGGTTTTCATTAGGTTTGACAATAGTTGATGCCTTAGATACAATGTACATTATGAATCTTGAAGATTATTTTAAAGAAGCAAGAGATTGGGTTGATAAAGATTTAAGTTTTGATATAAAGAAAGATGTTAATCTTTTTGAAGTTACCATTAGAGTTCTTGGTGGATTATTAAGTGCATATCACCTATCAAAGGATATTATGTTCTTGTATAAAGCAAATGATTTAGGGACTAGATTATTACCATGTTTTGATACAGAATCTGGAGTTCCATATTCAGATATAAATCTAGCAACATTACAAGCACACTCTCCTAGATGGAGCCCTGACAGTAGTACATCTGAGGTAACGACTATACAACTTGAATTCAGAGATTTAAGTCGATGTACTGGAAATCCAAAGTTTGAAGAATTGGTTACAAGAGTTTCAGATCATGTGCACAGATTAGAAAAGACTGAAGGTTTGGTTCCAATTTTTATAAATGCTCAAACTGGAGATTTTCGATTTTATTCTACAATTACATTAGGTGCAAGAGGAGATAGTTATTATGAGTATTTGCTCAAGCAGTGGATTCAGACAGGGCAAACTATAGACTAGTAAGTATACCATTTTAGGAGAACATTTATAGAATAATCTGCATATATTAACCTTCTTGACAATGCATATTTTAATAACATTCTTTTGTACTGCTATTGTCTTATATTTTTGTTTCTTAACAATGCATTCACTACATAAATAATTATCCCACTTAATTCATAGTCTCAAGTACATATTCAACTCGTAAGTTGTAATGTTGATTAAACTATGTTGCTTTCTTCCAGCTTGAGAGAAGATTATATAAAAGCAATTAATGGTATAAAAAAATTATTAGTCAAAAGGACTTCAAAAAATAAATTGCTTTTCATTGGAGAATTACTAAGTGGTGGGAAAGATTTTAAGCCAAAAATGGATCACTTGACGTGTTATTTACCTGGCACATTAGCCCTCGGTGTATTATATGGCATGCCTCAGGAACACATGCATTTAGCTGAAGAATTAATTTATACATGTTACCTAACTTACACAAAGAATCCTACGTTTCTGGCTGCCGAAATATCTTATTTTAATATTCAGGATAATTCTCAAAGTGATATTTACGTTAAAACAAATGACGCTCACAACTTGCTTAGACCTGAACTTGTAGAAAGTTTGTGGACAATGTACCAAATAACAGGGAATACTACCTATCAGGAATGGGGATGGACTATATTTGAAGTAAGTAATTTCTTTTTAAATTAATGTTGATTTGAAGTTTTAAGGATTGAACATTAACCTGTACTATTGATATTTTGTAGGCTTTCGAAAAATACACTAAAGTTCCATATGGGTATACTTCCATTGGAAATGTCAAAAACATTCTTAACACGCGTCCCAAGGACATGATGGAATCTTTTTTCCTAGGTGAAACATTAAAATATTTATATTTACTGTTCAGTAACAACAGAAAGGAATTGAATTTGAAAGAATATGTACTTAACAGCGAGGCTCATCCTTTACCCATATACAGTTCGTGACCTTACCATCTTGTAGTTAAGGTAATTGAATATTTTTTTTTTTTTTTAATTATCCGTTTAATATTAATTATTTAAATCGTACATGAGAAATTTTATTAAATTATTTTCAGAAGAGAATAGAATATTGGTAGACTGTGATAAAGTGAAGTTTTGGTGTGGAAACGGAACAAAACATATCAGAGAGTATACAGTGATTATTTCAGAACTCTGAATAGCAAATTGAATCTTAAAAAAGTTGCATTTAGATATTAAATTTGGAAATGCGGAATGAAGTAAAAATATTTAAGTTAAATTTATGGTATATTATTCAAATCGAGTGAATTTTCTCGTAAAAAAAAAAGCAAGACGTACTGAAAAAAATTGACGTAGCTTGTTTTTAGCAGCAGCAGCCGCTGATATTCAATTTAGGCAATCAAGCGAGCAAGATATTAGTTAAATGAATTGAGATTTTAATTTAATTGATATGTAATAACTATTTACCTAAAGGTAAATTTTAATTTATCTTAAAGTAAACAAGTAGAATTAATAATTTATTGTGAAAAAATAACATTTTACCAAGTCGAACATTTATTTCTGGATTTTTATACAGCATTCTGTGTTAATAATCCAGAAATAACTGGTTAAAATATTAACTTATTGTTTATAAAACATAGTATATAAATATTACGGAAATTTTTCAAGGCAAAGGAAATTAATATGTAATTAATTTAGAAATAAATTGTTGTTAATTAGATTTTATATGTTATAGTCCGAAATTATGGAAATTTTTAGCTTAATTTATATGATGTTTTTTTTTAATCAAAATAATATTTTAGTTTCGATCACAATTGTTTTCTACCTCTAAATGTGATAAATGATTAAAGTATGGACATTCGCAAAAAAACAAGAGTAATAAATTTTTTCCTAGTTATTTTGTTAATTATCGTTATTTCCAAATTCACAATAAGAATTACTTACTCCGGGCGCCAACAAAAATCTGGGCTCACAACTCAATAGTTATAACTGTAAAATTTCGCTGTTTTTTTTTTTCATATTTTCGATTTAGAATTTTGCTAATTGAAAAATTTCGCTATTTATGATGCCTTTGATCTCAATTTTCGAAAACTGTTTTAGCGGAATTTATGTTTAACTTTTCAATTTTCTTTATTATTATGTTTAATTTTTTGCGTTTTCTTTAAATTAATTTATTCGTTTGAAATTCAAAATTTTGACATATGTCTTTGAAAGTTTTTTTTTACGTGACTAACAGTATTCAGGGAAAGTGTGGCACAATTACGTGCCAACATTGAATCTAAATATTGTTTTCTTAGCTTCGAAATCATAGCCAAACACATTCGTATTTTTAATGATAATTTACATCAGAAACGTATTCGTTCAGCGAAAACTTCTTTTTTTTTCCTAACAACGAGATAAAGTTTTTTTTTTTTTTTAATTATTTTATATACGGTTTGAGATCATATATCATATTTCGCTTTTACCTTTGTATTTTTTTCATGGTGCATATTGCAATAATATACATGTGATATCTGTTAAAATGTAAAAAATTTATACGTATATGTATTTATATAAAAAATGTGAATTTATATGCATACATATATAAATAAAATTTAAACTTATGTATATAAACTCAATTCAGTTGGATGGTTACATACTTATATTATTTGTTAATATATTTACGTGAATAAGGATTCGTGTAAAATAATATAAAAATAAATTTAAAGAATATAATTGAGATTTGAATTTATCAGAATATCGATACTGAGCTGAAACAATTTACATGCTTTGTTCAACATGCATCGAACCTGTTTCAATATCATTCATTAGATCGAAAATTATTATAATTCTAGGTGTAGGTCAAGTAAGAGACCTGCCTTCATATATAATAATTTCTTATTATACTGAGGTCTTTGAAAGGACTATCTAAGATAACGTTAGCTTTAACATTTACACGAAATTCTGGAAATGAAATTTATTTTCGTTTTATTAATCATTATAAAAAAAAAAAAAAAAAAAAAAAATGGAGAATGCCTCGAATGTACGTATTGTCTAAGAACGTCAGAATTGCTTAATTATTCGATTTCGATCCGTTTTTTTTTCTCCTAAGGAAAATTTAACTTTCTTGATTACTGCTTCATAATTCCGATTTAAACAAAAAAAAAAAAAAAAAAGAAAAATCGGCCAAAGTTCACTTATTTATTTGTATTCCCCAATCATGAAACGTGAGCATTTTGCACTACGAAAATTAAGCAATTCGCGTTCGCTCCTCTGCTTTCGATCCTTTTCGAAATTGCATCCGAAAGCTCAAGCAAAAAGGTAAAAAGTTGCGAAAATCTTTCCGATTATTCTCAAAAAGCAGTTTTCCTTCAATTTATTTGCGTTTCGGAGTCTCGCCAAGAGGCCCAGAAAATTTATGCCCGCTAACGCGTTTTTTTTTTTTTTGCGGTTCGATCAGCAAATTGCTTCTGGATGCTGTCTTAACATTATTATTATTATTTTTTTTCTTTATCTTTTAAGCGGAATAAATGAAAATTTGCAGGGCCATTTAGAACCTCTCCGTGGAAACATCCTTCGTGGGGGATGGATTTTCATTTACACGAAATAGGAAATACGTTTTCAGGTGCATTGCATGCTGTGAAAACAGAAAATAATTAGCGACAATAAAAATAAAAATAAAAAATAAAAAAAAAAAAATTTGATTCGAAAAAATTACTTAAAACTTCTTTAATGTTCATATTCTTTTTTGATAACATAATAAGAATAATGTACGCAGCCTGCAAGCAAATTCTAAACTAATTAGATGTCTGCTTTTGATAAAAATTAAGTAGCACTTATTTCATGTTTTTCTTGTACTGTCACAAAGAAAAAATTTGCATTTTATCCCATCGCGGCCGTGGATTTATTCACGGCATTATCATAAATTCGAAAATTATTTCGCTCCGAAGTCTTAAAACCGTTAAAAGCAAAAATAAACCTTCTTTTTGTTTTATACATGTATATTATATCTGTATCAATAAGTTCTAATTAGAAACAAAAAATGTGTGGTACTGACGGTCTTCGAGTGTAAAAGTCTTCAACGATTGTCATCACCGCTCGGGTACGGGTGGCAAGCACATTTTTTGTGACTTGAATTTCATTTTTTTGGGGTGGTGGCACGTACGCCGCCACCCTCGACGATCGCTTGGAGGGGGTGTGGGACGTGAAATTGGAAGGAAGAAAGAGGGAGGTACGCAAGGCTCGGATTAATCCCGCGGGATTTTCCGAAGAGAAAATCGACCGTCTGCGCCGAACTCTTCTTCGCGTCGTGGCTCGATAAAGGGTTATCTGCAGGAGTCAGCGTGGTTAGCACTGTCGTCGGCTCGCCGAAGGGTACGCTGCAGTGCAGTTCGAGAACGCTTCCTCGTCCGAGATCCGCGAGGGCCGTGACAGACCTGTTCGCCGAGGCCGCAGGCGGCATTTTCGGTGTCTTCCCTTCCTTCCCGCCCGAGCAGTCCCCAAGATTCTCAAACTCTCGTTCTCGTCAAGAGGAGCTTGAGCGTTTCGGATCCGTCCGAAACTTTTTTTTGAGCAACTTGTCGCTTCGAACGTGCAAAATCGTTCGCGCGTCTGCCTCCGTATGCGAGTGAAACCGCTTCGTTTACGGTCCGCGGGAGCTTGCGGCGGAAACCGGCGAATCGCGGGGGCCAGGGAGGGGGAAGAGAGAAAGTGAGGAAAAATTCACAAAATTGTGCACTCGCAACACTCTATGGTGTAGTACAAGCACTGAACGGCGCAGTCCGTGTCAGCATTGTTCATTTGATTTTCCGGCCAATTCGAGGTTTCCTCCGCCTTCTCGGAATCCGGAACTTTCTCGTTGGTCGTCGCCGACGTCTTCAAGCCTCCGTCGTGTCTCATGATGGACCTCTCCTGCTCCGCGTCGTCTGCTTTCTCTATGTCGTCTTCGTTCTCTATCGGGGGAAAAAAAACGAACGGAATGAACACTTACATCTCGAATTTCGTTTATGAAATTACGCCAAAAAAAAGAAACAACCTTTCAAATTGTATTTTGCGATAGTGTACTCCCTGACGCGAACCAATCGCACTTTATCGCCGCCGCTCATGTCGACTGCCGTCAGAGGAGAATCGGCGTGCGAAATTCTATTGAAACAAGTGTTGGAATTTAACGGAAATGATTAATACGTGTTTGATGCTGCTGCGCCGCTTGATTTTTCGATCACAGTCGAATCTAATCGCTCTGTGGGAAACGCTTTTTCAAGTTGAGATCGTCGAGCGACCGATAGCGCCTCGGAGCGGTTTCATGTTGTGCGACAGACGCGGTGCCGAGATAAGAACGTGGAAGGAGCGGGGTAAACAACCGACTGGCCATTCCGGTCATTCGACACGTCGGAAACGAGAAAAGCCCTGCCGTCAGACACCTCCGTTTACGAGGGTTCGCCTGCTTCATCGAATTCCGAACCTTCCCGTTTGCCGGTGTTTCCCCGATCCGGACGACGCCAGTCCCGACCGACGCGTCGAGCACGGATCGAGTCGACGATCGCGACGCAATGCGTCAAAATTTTTCCATTTCAAGCCTAATTCGTTAATCAAAGCGATTTAGGGCCTCGACAGCGTCGAACGCGACCGGTGGCGAATTAAAAACGATCTCCCATATCGAAGCGATGCGAGTTGCTCGTCTCCTCTTTTCGGCGCCGGAATCGGAACGCCGCCTCGAGCGTCCGCCGGGAGGGACGGACGCCCCGACGCGCACCGTCGCGATTGCGCAACCGTCGGCTCGAGAAGAAGGCGGTGGAGGCATTCGCGGGGAACGCGAAGACGAACCGGCCGAGGAAATTGCCCTACCTGTTCTCGTTCTGTCCGATATTCTCAGAGTGCTCGTTTTCGAGTGCTCGGTCGGGGACGGAATCGACGGATTCGACTCCCTCGCCGTGAAGCTCGGCTGATGGTTGTCCTCGACAACCGCCAAAGTCGAATTCCGGTTGCCGCCGGCGCAGTTGAGATTCTCCGACGATCTTTTAAAGAAATCCGCCGTCTTCGACTTGTAAAAATCGTCGCTCTGATTCCCCTGGTCCGACTTGTCGGCCTCGAATCTGACGGACGACGACCTGCTGTAGGAGAAAACGGAAGTTTGCCCCTCGTACGCCCTCGTCTCGGGCTTGGTCGATTCGCTGTGCGACAGCGCGTAAGTCTTTTCCTCCGCGTGCGGCTCTAGGTGGTTGTTTATGTCCTGCAAGCATCGAAGTAGCTCGGGTTCCGACGTTTTCATGTTCGGTTCGCGTTCGGTCAGGAGGTTTACTTACTATGGTGAAGTCGGTGGTGTCGCCGGAACCCAAATCCATCATCGGTTCAACCTGCGTGTATCTATTGATGGAACCGCACTTCTGAACGGCGTTCCCCGTCACGCTCATCTCCCTCGTCTCATAAATGAGCTCGTTTCTTCCGTTCGACGTCCCGGACATCATCCTGCATTGAAAAAAATCACAATCACCTTCGCTTCTTTTCTTGTACACCACGAACATGGTCGAAGAAAACCTTCCGCCTCGGAGAGAAGCGGATTACGAACTCAATTGACGATCGCCAGACTCTTCCGAAAGCTCATTAAATGCTTTTGTCGTTTGCTTTTGATTGGTCTCGCTGCGGCGACTCGTCGCGGATTCGACCGACCGAACTTTTTCCTGCGGCGAATCCCCCGGGGCCGCGAGCGGAGGAGGCTCTCGTTACCTGAGGACGTTCCACATCCACCTCAAAACGACGTGGAACCAAATGAAGAAGCCCATTTGGAAGAGCATCGCTCGCAAAGCCAGAAACGACGCTTAAAAGCTTCGACTCCCCGCACCGACTGCGGTCAATTAACATTCTGCAGCAGAGACGGCCCAGCCCCGAGCACGCTTTTTTATCTCTGCTATTTCGATTATCAACGCGAAATCCAAGCCGAACGGTCCGACGGGGGCGGCCACATCAAGTGCCGCGGATAATGACCGACCTTTTGCCAGGTACATTCTTCGACGCCGCGGCGTAGACAAAACAACGACTCGAGGCGCCGATCGGGCCTCCGGCGCGCTCCCGGAGAAAAGGAGAGAGAACTCGGAGCCGCGAAGAGACTCCGTTCGTTTCGGATGCCGCGAGCCGACGCGGGAAAAAGTCGGGCATCTCGCGACCCCACGCGGAGAAGCCCGCGAACGCGGCGAACCGACAGCGGCTCCCGCAGGAAGAACGTCGCGCGCTCGAGCTCTCGAAACGGGCGCATTCCGAGCCAATTAACGTCGATTGATCGAGACGCGAATCGAGCATCGATTCCGAATTCCATTCGTGCTCCCTGCACCCGCGTGCACGGAGAACTTTGCGGTGCGTCCGCAGCCGCGCCGCGGAGAGCACCTAAAGCGAGGGAAAGAACGAAATTTCCATACCAAGATACGAACGTCGAGTGCTGTGAATGTTTCAGGCACGGTTTAGGTATTTGGGAGTCGATTCACGTGTTGGTATGCATAAGTCGACGACCTTCAACTCCGGGACCGCGGATGCTCTCCTCGAACACTTCGTCTGCATCCAAAATTATTTCCCTTCCTTTTTGTGTATGTTTTGACGCGGAAATCATTCGCTTTCCGGCGCATTCGTCTCCTTCCGCGCTTCTGCGACAGGACGCTCGGCTCCTCGCTCCGGGGCGGTCCGCTCTTCCACGGCGTTCGACGCGCCGTTCGTTCCACCTCGAACAACGCCGCCGGAAGCATCGCTGAGGAGAGGAAGCGGGGTAAAAAGATCAAAAAAACCACGCGAAGTGCGATCGAGCGCCGTCCCACTGCCTTTTTCGCTCGTTTCCCTTCTGCGTCCCGGGGACCTTTCCTTTGTTTCTCCTCGCACCCCGTTCGAAAAACAAAATGGAGGAATATTTACCTGGAGACGCCGAGTAACCGGAGGCTGCGAAGAGGCCATGGCGGAAAAATCCGAGGAGTTTGCGACGAAAAAAAAAAAAAAAAAAAAAGGAGGAAGCTAAAATCGCGGATCGACGCGAACGCGACTCGCCAACCTCGCGACGCGAAAGACGCGAGAAAAAAAGAAATAATTTTTGCGTCTTCGGCGGCGATGCAAATTCCACACAGCTCGTTTCTGCGGATCTGACCCGCGGAAATGCCGCACCCGAATGGTCCCGCACCTAGGCACTTTTCATTATTGCTTTGGC